>JABCJV010000463.1:0-157873 GCA_013184325.1 Fusarium luffae
TCATTCGCCATGACAAGCGCCTCAGCCAATAGTGGTGCTTGATGAGTACTCAGACTCTAGGTCGCTATCAAAGGCCGTGCTAGTTCATCATCTTGTTTCGTTACTGGCTCACATTCTCGTCCGCGCTTAGTTATTTGTCAAAGTATTGGAATAAACGCCAGCCTTATCTGAAGTTCATACGAATCAATTATATAGACGATGGATGAAGAATGATAATCGTTTTTTTTTTTAATTCATTAATTGCAACCGTTTCATTTTATCCCACTACTTTTGTCACGATGAGTGACAGAGTTGCCTTTGACGATGAATCGAAGCAAGATGCACCCGTACCTCCATTTTGGCCAAGCAGTCCGAGAACATTGAAAGAATCTTGTCTGCCAACTTGGCAAAAGTTCTTTCTATCCAGCAGTTTGGTTCTCATACCGGCTCCCTTCATCGGTAGGAGGCTCCAAGCAACAATCTCGGGGACTGTTCTCATTTCTCGTCAATAGTTCTTGCAGTATATATGATCACTCTTGATCAACAACCCGAATCCCAACTTGGCAGCCGTGTACTTGAAGCAGCTAGCATCGCAGCTACATTATGGCCTATCGCATTTGCCGCTGTATTGGGTACAGCTCTACGAAGTTTAGCTCTGTATACATGTGAGAGAGAGACTACACTTGGTGTAAGTTTGACCCCCTTCGGCTATTAACGATACTGACCTCAATAGACGCTTGAGATCTTGATGGGCAGTCTGACCATGACAAGTACACTCAAACTACTAGTCTGGGTTCGCCTCGTCAGCTTCTGGTCCCCTCTTCTCATCCTAGCCTGGGCATTAAGTCCCCTCGGCGGTCAGAGCGTTCTTCGCGCCGTCACCATAAACACTGAGGTTACACAATACGACTTCCCCGTCGTCTCATACCCTTCAACAAATTGGACAGCAGGGTTCGACTGGCTCCCCGTTCTGTATGCCCCACCATTCGGTCTACGGACCATCTTTGGTGCCGCATTCTCATCTTCTTCGACTCGTCTTATGCATGCGAATGGCTCCAGTTCGAATTTTAGAAATACTTTGAAACAGGTTGGTGGTCCTGATGAGGCGAGGAGGATTACGCAGCAGGATACGTGGGGTAATGCCAGAATCCCGTTTCTTCATATGCTTAAAGGCTATGATTCGGACAACCCTTATGCCTGGGTCGACATTCCGAACGATACTGTGCCACCATATGAGTCTCTTATCGGGGTACCTATACGAGGCATACCGATGACTCGAGAGGGAAATGCTAGCATGATGATTCAGTCGTCGTACATATCTTTATCGGTAAGTTGGTTGTTATCTCTTCATTACAAGGACTGATACGAAATCCAGTGTGACCCGTTGATCAATGGGACATCCTGGCTTGAGGAAAATCTATCACGATTAGTCCTCGCCGGACCCGAGGCCGAATTGGGTAACATCAACCTCGGTCTTAATAACTGGTCATTCTTTTCGGCACCCCGTCACAACGAATTTTCCTTCCGCGACGACTTCACCGTTCCGCCCATACAATTTGATCTACTCGAAGACCGGTATCTTGACAGCAACGGAAGTACCTTCAACCTTACAGTTGGTCAAGATCGGCTGTCGAAACAGACCCTTGTCTTCGTTACGGATGGCTCGCCAATTACCAACCAGAGTCAGTCCTGGAACATGACTCTGTGTACTCCTACCACTTCATACGTGGACGCAATGGTGAACTGTTCTCGTCCTTCGGACGACGGTTTTCTTTCCTGTTCTACTGACCGAGTCCGTCACACCAAAGGGCAGCCGATCAAAGCAAATACCACAGTATTCTCCTTCAAGCAGAATCTGTCTCTGCTGTCCTTGATCCCCTGGCTTCTTCCAGACCCAGAAGGATCTCAGAATAATCTGGCAAATCTTTTTATCCGAGACCCAACTAGGGCTCGGCCAATTGGGGAGTTTTACAAAGTTGAGGCGTACGCTTTTCCACCCTCATTGGACAATATATCGACGGCCGTACTTGAAGCTCGGTTGGCAATGGTTCTTAATACAGCGATTAGAGCCTCCTTTGAACAATCAATCATCGTAGGTGCAGATGAAATATCGCCGTCGTCCGAATCCTTCATCGACTCTACTACTCTCAATAAATCTGTTACTCCACTTTCTGACTGGGGCAACAGCACCGGGACGTGGACGGAATTTACAGATCAGAGGTACAAGGTGAACTGGGTTTGGATGAGCATATATAGTGGTTCGAGTCTTGCTATGGTTGTTTTCACGATCGGACATGTTGCGCTCCAGTGCAAAATCAGAAGCCCAGATATTTTCAACAGTGTTTCGAGTTTGACTAGAGACTCGCGATATGTGGCAGTTCCAGATGGCGGCAGCACGTTGGATGGCATCGATAGAATAAGGGTCTTGAAGAATGAGCGTGTAAGGATTGGGGATGTCAAGCCTAATCGTGGGATAGGGAAGATTGCTTTCAGCAATCTGAGTAGTTCAGGGCTCGACCTTGAGAGACGATATGAGTAATTACTCGGGAACGCAAAAAGGTAGCGATAATGGAAGCCAAGCGTTTAGATAAAATTAAACTCCGAAATGAACATATGGAATCCAACGATAGGAACTGGAGGTGTCTACTGCCTTCAACTTCGTGTTCCTCGTCGACTGATTGGACCGGATGGCCTGGTCGCGTGCAGCCCTGATAGCTGTGTGAAGAGCCAACGCCACTGACTCATCCGTCATGGTAGTGGTAGCCAGCGTCGTATAGAAGTGCCGTGCGACGTCAACGCATTGCAGATCAGCCACTTCCCAAAGCGTGCCCACCACATGCCTGAAGCCTACAAGCTGCAAGGCATTGATGAGATGAACGCTCTCATCCGCCAGACCCTCTCCTGCGTTGGATCCGGTAGAGCAAGCAGATAGATATCCCAAGAACGGGCGCTTTTCGTGGACCTTCTGGTCACGAAGGTCACTAACTGTCAGAGGTGTGGTTTCCCAGTCTTTGAGCAGCAAATAGCTGAGCGAAGGGTCTTGTAAATTGGAGTGACCATGCCCTGCGAAGTGGAAAACGCTGCAACCGTTCAGCGCTGTCAAAACCTCTTTTCGACTGCTTAATGGCTTTATGGCTTGTAGTTTTAGTGAGTCGCAAAGCTTCTCAAGCTCTTCAATCTCTCGACTCGCGCCTGGAAGATCCTTGTTCCCTGGCGTTTCCTTCATGGGAATCAACACGGCTCGAGATTGAATACCGTCCGTAGGCAGAGGCTGGGTTCTTCGGGCGTAAAGCAGCGATCTTATCGACGAAGCATACGAAGAGATGACCCTATCGAGAACGGTTTCTCCAGTTCCTTTGCCATGGAGTCCAGCAGCATGCAGCGGAAAGTGGACGAGTGACCTAGTTGGTATCCACCAGATATGGGGCCATTCCCCATTAGAAACGGGATTCTGGAACCCCATGAAGTCAAGAATGGGCTTCGTGATGGTCTCCCATAGCCATGCCAGCATTGCTTGTGGATTGAAAGACTCCGAATTACCTTGTGAAGGTAAATGCCCAGCTCGCCTGTTGACCTCATCCAATGTAAGATTCTCCAGGCGTAGAGTCTTGATGCCAGTGGATCGAACGATGATGGCATCACATCGGTGCATGCTCAAATTGACGACAACGACGGGGCCCTTCTTGGAGGCAAAGAATGTCGCTAATTCGTGGTGACGAATTTACGAACTAACTGGTTAATCAATCAAATTACTCGTTCTCTTACTTCTCTTACCACATTTCAAAACCTCAGTGGCCGTGTAACTCTAAGTTCGGACGCCGAGTTCCTAATGCCTCACTGGTTGTGCAACATACAACACGAGATCATGAAAACCAAAAGCTGATCAATTCAGTATCAAAACAATTTCTGTGTCAAATTTCCTTTTCCAACCCAAATGCAAATCCAAACGCTCAAACCATCCCAAGTCGTATTCGCACGCAAAACGTTAATTCATCTCATCTGACCATCGAGTCAAGCCTCCATCTCCAACGTCCTCCCCGCATTCTCCTCATCCCACTCATCCTCAACATCCACATAAGACCCCTCCAACGAAGGCGCCCTTCTTCGTCCATTACCACCGTACAACTGATCCAATTTTCGCGAATCAAGGAAAATGTTTTGCATTTCTGAAACGAGGTGTTCTTCTTCGGCGTCTTCGTCGGCGGCGCGGACCCGGTAGCGTACCACGCGACGACCGACACCGGATGTGAGGAAGGGTTTGAGGAATGAGAAGATGGACCATGCGAATCGTGCGAAGAGATACTCGCGACTTCCCTCAGCGAGTGTTTCGACGGGACGGTTTTGGTAAAGTGCTGTGAATTCTGCTTCTCGTCCGTCAAGAACGTGAAGAACATATTGAGGCGAACTTTCTCTTCCATCAGGTGATCTTGCGATTTTGGGAATGAGAGAAAAAACACTTTGGTCAAAGCAGACGTAGAGATCAGCCTTGAGAGGAAGAATGTTGTGCGGGTCGTCGATTGTATGTGATCCTCCACCGTAAAGACCCATGCCGTTCTTGTTAAACCATTGTTGTTCCTCGCGGGGAATTAAATGCGCCCATGTAAATGCGTAGCTGGTGTTTGTGACGGCGCATCGCTTGCTGTGGAGAGTGGTTGCGCAAGCAGGTGCAGTCCACCAATCCGGCAATTCATCATGAGGAAATTTCCAATCTCTGAAGCTTGGAACAATGGGATATCGTTCTATAGCACGTTAGTGGCGAGTTGTTATGTCTTGGCGGTGATAACATACCTTCACCGTCCACAAAGAACCAATAATCCCTGTTCAGCAAAATCTGATCATCATCCGAAACAACATCCTTGCCCTCAGCATCCCTCGCCAAGCGTCCACTCCCAAAAGCATTATTCGCAATGATTTGGCACGCTGTGAGAGCAGTCTTGAAATGAACACCCCAAGCCCCTCGCAAAGGCTCATAATCAACGCGCGGCAGACAAAAGAGGAGATTCAACGGCTTTAAATAACCAGGGTGGTAAAAGCGGACCTGGTCGCGGTTCAGGTCACGGATTTCCAGGTTGGAAACGGAAGTCAGTGAGCGAGGCATTGGAATGCGATGCTCTAGATTACTGAGTTGTAGAGAGCGCGGAGTAGAATCTTCTTCTTCTGTGGAAGACAAAAGACCCATGACGTTCTTTTGTCTTTTGCTGCAGGTTTCGGAGAAGGAGTCAGCCACCGCACATGATGATGACGTAGAGGGACACTCAACTTACGCTAAGCTTGAAGGTTCTAGAGCCCAGAATCCGTACATTGTTAGTGTCAACGGGTAAATCACGGAAAGACGTTAAAGATAGATTAGAAATAAAAGTAAAATATATATTGAAGAAGATACTATCATTTATACAATTGATTTTTCACATTTTTTTTCGCCGCCCGACACTACTACACGTGTCAGTGGCCAGTGACAGCTGTTTTGCATACTGGCGAAACGTCTGGCTCCAATGGTTCATGAGCAAGTGGGACACCATTCCCCATATTTTGTAACGCTGTACTGATCTACAGGCGGTGAGCGGCATAAGGTCGAGGCATCTTGACCGCGTGTGTAGACCCGATCTCGCCAATGCGCATGTTGCTAAAGGTGACTTCGGGGTTGGGCTCGACCTTGACAATGTTCTTGGGCAGACCTTCTTCCTTGGTGCAGGGTCCGGCGCCGGGGCCCTTTCCGTCGAGCCACTCCATGGAATCGCCCTCGCTCCACCAGACAGACATGGCGAGAACCATGCCACGGGTCATGGCATCTCCCATCTCGGTTGTGCCGCCAAGACGGAGATAATCGTCAGCATGGCTGGCCTTGCAGTACTGATCGGTGATGATGTTTCCAGTGACCTTGGGAGGTCCGGGAAGAGTGACGACAGCAGACTTGATAACCTTGCCGTCTTGGATGTAGTGGCGGTGCATCTCCTTAAGATCACCGTTCTTGTCGGCGGGGAACTGGGAGACGACAGTGAACTTGCGGGTTGTGTCGACCTTGAATTCCTTGCCGCGGCCGTAAAAGTCAGTGACGTTGTTGCGGTTGTGGTTCCAGCCGCAGCCAGCCTTGTCGCAGATGCCTTCCTTCTTGCACTCGTCGCCTGTGCAGCCGTACAAGCCGGGGACGCTGCAGGGGTGGGGAGCGATGTGGGTTGCGCGAGAGTTGGCTTCCCAGATGTCCATCTCGTTACAGCAGACACCCTTGCCCTTGATGTTGCCCTAAATAATCAATTAGCAGTGCTCAAATCAACAGTATCAGGTTCACTTACAACTCCGTTGATGAAAGGAGTGACATAGCACTGAGCATCACAGTATCCAGCACCCTGCGCAGCACCAAGAGTGCTGTATCGGCTAGTGCTCTTACCACCATCGGCAGGCATCTCAGAAAGATACAAAGCACCGTTCATACCGCAAGGAAGCTTCTGAGTCTCAACATCGAAAGAGAACTCAGCACCGGTAAGCTTGAGCATCTCATACTTCTTCTTGTTCTTCTCAAGCAGGTAAACGCGAGGAGAAACAGACTGTCCGTTCCTCAACATCTCCAGACGAAGAGCGTTGCCCGAGGTAGTGATACCCTTGGCCTTGTACGCAGCCAGGTCCATGCCAGAGAGCTTGCAGTTCTTGGCACATGTCTTCTCATCAGGGCAGGCCTTGGGGTCAGCGGCTTCACCCCAGTCACCACAGTTCTGGCCGTTGGACTGGCTGATGCCGTGGAGTTCAGCGTCGGCGACGATGTAGTTTGTCGTCTTCTTGCAGCCACCGGCTTTGGTGCAGCGGTAGGTGTCGATCTTGGGGTGCACCTCCTTTGTCTTGTCGGCGGTTTGGCCGACGGCGACGTGGGCCAGGAGAGTTGAGAGGAGAAGAGGAGAGAACTTCATGTTGGGCGGTTGTGAGTGAGTGACTGAGTGATGAGGAACAAGAGGATCCGATACATCTCGGAAGTCGGTTTATATCTATATTTTTGACAGCTCGCGATCACACATAACTCCATGGGGATATACTGGGGTCGGCCAATTCAGGACGACATCCGAAAAAGCCAAGTCGAGATCATCACGACTTTGGATGAATTGGTCCGATTAAGCTCAGTCCATTTCCCCCATAACAGTAACATTATACCAAGTCTAACCAATCAAGAACCCCAGACCTCCGCGCGCTCCGATGTCCCGATTCGAATTAAGGTGTTCTCCCGTCTTCAAAGGGAACATCTACCGAATTCCGGAGTAGTAGAAATTGCGGGTGAAGACCCCTGGTCTAGAATGTGGGGATTGAGAGAGTCAGGAGTTGCGGCCCGTGAAGCCACGGGCGACAAGTTTCAGAACCCCTGTCCAACGTTGCAATTATCCACCTACCATGGCAAAAGCTATCGAAAGAGCTGAGCGGATATGATGGAGGCTTCTGTCCTAGCGGGATGGAGTACCTCGGGCGTGCGGACCGACGCGAAATGTCGGGGGTTCTTGGACAAGACTTTTGATCAATAGTTTCTCGGGCTTGGTATTAATTGAGGTTACGTGGACGGAAAGAAGGAACCGTTTTCCAAGCGAGAAAAATGGGTTATCATCTGAGAAGAGTAGGCTTTGCACTAGAGTAGAAGGTCCACGCGCTACTGAAGAATATGCTGTAGGTATGCGGTCTAAGGTACAGTACATACAGGATCTCATCTATGTCTTAGATAGCTTATTTGCAGCTGTTCCTGAGCATACAAGGTTCTCCCTGCGGGGAAAGGTCTTCCCCGTGGAGCAGAATAGCCGGATGGACGGCTGAGCCTCTCTGTTGCATGGGGTTGTGTTTGCCACAGATTGCGGATGGTACATTATGCGTTGATCATTGGTTTGGAATTGATGATTTGCCGCTCACGCCTCAGGGTCGACACTACCAGACCACTAGCATAGACCATAGAGAAGACCCATAGACCATAAGGTAGACCCATAAACAATATGGTAGAGCTCATTGGGGTACATGATCTGGTCTCCATTCTGTCAGGGCGGTGTTTCCCCGGTCAAAGTCTATCGGATAGGATTGACAAGCTTCCGAATGTCAGATTTCTATCGTCCCATGACCTTCCACGACGCGCATCAATGACGGAATCTCCATCTTGGCTTTGCGGAGTTGTACAAGGCGTGCCACCCCGAAGATCAGCCACTGGCCACATGGTGTTTCTTGCTGATTAGACTATCCTGACCCTGAAACTTCAGGCAAACTAAACACTTGGTGTTGAGGCGGCTAACGGAGGTGGTCCCATGGTTCCGGTAGCGAAGTGAAAGGGGTTCCGGAAAAGGCACTAGACTATGCAGCGGTTCAGATGTTTGTCGGTCCGAAGCATTAGTGGCTGCTGATCGTGAGGAGTTCGTCCCATGTTTAATCTGACATGTTTACATGTGAAGCCAGAACAAGTGGTTTGGGTGGCGGTTACCCTGTACTTTCGATGGCAACGTCAAGCTTGCCACTATCGCAAGGCCTGACGACACGCAAAGCTCTTGTATTCTGAGGAAATGATTGAAGCATTTGTCTAATTGCAACCGGAAAGGGAAAAGAAAACGGGACGATTTTACCGTCAACAGGTCGGTTGGGTACAACGCATTGACATCGATGAAGGTTGTGAAAACTGGAAATTAAACACGACATCAAGATCAAAGCGATTTATCCAATTGGACTATCCTACACTACTGCACACTTATACATCGCTAATAATACACTCCAACTTACTTCTCAATTTCTGTTGGCAGTAGTCCACCGATAAGCAGGATCAACCAAATGTTTCTCAACCTCAACAACAGGCATACCGCCAAGCGTAGAGCCACTAGCAGTGCTATCCACAGAGCGACGCTTATTCGTGTCTCTCTCACTCATGACTTGTTTGTATCTCCTTGAAGCTGGAGACGACAGGGCACTGAGGGAGAAGCGACGCTTGGAGCTGGATGTTTGTTAGTGGGTGAAGCAGAGGAGAAGTGGGCTGGGAACGCACTTGGGTGCCATTTTGCAGTTTAGCTGGGTTATTCAGGTTTGCTATTGATGGTAATAGTTTGTTTATGATCTTTCAGTGATCTTCCTTTGGAGGTCTTGGTACTCATTCCATGTTCATGGCGACAGTACAGGCCGTTTTATAGATAATTTTACAATGATCGATATTAACCTTAGAAATCATCCTTCTCTATGATCATCGTAATGAAAGACGACAACATGCCATTTTGATACTATGCGCCACCACAGACATCATAACTGTTACCCTCCGGTTCGAGCGAGTGACATCAGCCTCACCCAGAGATGACACCGCGCCGCAAAGATGACGCTGTCCAGATTTAACCACTTATATACCCGCCCAATAATAGATGATTGTCTGACCAAGCTTTCAACAAGGGTCTTTTTAAAGCAGATCATTACGTGTGGAGTAGGACCCTGAAAATCATGAAATGCCTCATGAGGTCTTTCTCACTTTGAGATGGGACGTGATCGCAACGATTATCATGCTGCGCCGTTCTTGAGCTCCTAAGTACATACATCACTTTTCCAACATCCCCTTCAAAGCCACAATAACTTCATCAATCCTCCCAACCAAACTCAAATGACTCTCCCCCTCAAAAACCCTCAACTCCGCCTGAGGAATCAACTCAACAGCCCTCTGACTGACTCTCAACGGCACATTGATATCCTGATCACCATGCCACATAATCATCTCCCCCTTCTCAACCTTTACATCTTCAAGCTTAAAACCCCAATCACTACCGTAAAGATTCGCTTCCCAAGCCGCTGCGTATCCACCCTGTTTCATAGACGCGCGTGTAGAATCAAGAAGCGCCCTTCTGAGAACCTTGTTGTTTGTCCAGGCTTGTGCATCCTCTGGTGCTCGAGCGACCATGTCCTTGTCCATCATTTCTTCAAACTTCTCAGGGTGTTCGTAATCGCGTGCTGTAGTACCGAGTGCTTTGTCCATCAACCAGCCCAAAGGCGTAGTAGCATACGGCGCAACATTGAACAAGATCCTCGATATGACGAGCATACCACTCGTGCCAAATTCAATGGGCATACAACCAGCTATCGTGCCAATACCGATTAATCTCTCCCTCGGAATCTCTTTGAAACAAGCAATAGCATAAGGCCCGCCGCCGGAAACACCAAGAACAGTAAACCTCTTCACGGACAGAAGGTCGGCTAATTCAATGACATCTTTAGGATAATCTAGCAAACGTCTGTTTTCTTGAAAAGTTGAGTCGCTGTATCCAGGTCGTGAAGGCGCGATGACGCGGAGACCGTTTTCTAAAGCTGAGGCGTGTGTTACAATGCCTTCGTGATGAGCCCCGGGAAAACCGTGGAAGTAGAATGATGTGGGTGCATTTTCGTCTTGACTGCCGTAAATTGCGTAGGCGACTTTTCGGCCGTCGGAGAGGGTGGCCATGTGTGTTTTGTGGTCTTCCATTGTGAATTGGCGTACCACTTGAGCGGCGCAGTTTGTGAGGATGAGAATTGATTGGTATGAGTTGGTAAGACAAGATGACAGAAAGAAACGATGACAGGAAACGGCGCTTGTCAAGAATATATGAGATCACGTGCGTCAGCATCCGAAAGCTTATCCTTTGCAAATGGGCAGGGACACGAATCCTTCAAACTTCATTGATCAGTTTAGTCAACTGCCGAAACCTCTAGATTAATCCTGTAGGATTCTAACCAAAAGCAGGTTCAGGCTTAGACCCATAAGGAATAATCCTAACCATATGCCTCCTCTCCGAATCTTCAAAATCCGGCACAGCCGAATGAGCAACGGTTCTCTGATCCCAAACCACCACCGTCCCCGTCTCCCATTTAACCCTACAACTAAAATCCAAACTTCTCATATGATTCTTCAAAAATCCCAACAGATGATCTGACTCCTCAGGCAAAAAGCCTTCTACAGATCGTGCAATGGTAGGATTGACAAAAAGTGAAGGTTTACCTGTGATGGGATGTTTGATGACCAGTGGGTGCGTCGCATTGATGGCTTCTGCTAAAGCGCGTTCTGTGCCTACGCGTTTAACTTCGCCTTCTGAAGCAGATGTATGGTGCAGGTTCAAGTGCGAAAGGGTTTGGCGGAATGCTGGGGAGAGAGCTTCGTAGGCTGCTGTTAGGGATGTAAACGCTGTGTCACCGCCGCCTGAGGAGGGGATTTCGAGAACCCAGAAGAAACTGGTTGATGGGACGTTGGGAGTGAATGTTTGGTCGATGTGCCAGAGATCGTAGGTTGTTCGTGGGCCGAGTAGCTTTCTCAGATTTCCTCTGCATCGTGTGAGTGATTGCTTCAAGAGGGTTGATGAGGGACTTACGACTTCTCATCTGCGTAAATAACATGGAACTCGGGCCCTGTACCCTTTGGATATCCCATTGTGGGATGTTGATGCAGAGGTCCATAATGCCCCACGATCTCCTTCTGCTTATCAAACCCAACATCTTTAAAGTCTTGATCTCTCTAGATAATTATCAGATCATGATTCCCTTATCGATCGTAGATACTCACGAAAACCACGACTCCTCGCTCAGCAGCCAACAAAGCCAACGCATCCAACCCCTTCGCATCCAACTCACTAATCTGCACGCCTGTAATCTCAGTCCCAACCCTAGGCGTGATCTTCTCCACACGCGTCGCGCCTCCAAGTAGACTCCTCTTCGCGGGATCAGCCCGCAGACCCGGCTCGTCCCCATCAAACTCGGGAACAGGCACAGGCTTGCTGTACCCTTCGTCACGAGTGGGTAAGTAAGCAGGATACAATGGTTCAGACATTTTAACGATGTTGAATCAATCTTTTCGCCCAAGAATGAGGGGATCTTGTAGACGATCGGAGGTAGGCCGATAGATTTAACCGTTTAGGGATAGAGTTTTGGCGGGGAGAGATCGAGATCTGCAGGGCTGACGATGGTCCTCGGTTACATTCACCCGGAGAATCTCCATTATCCAATCACCAAAACTCTTCAGCATCGGCACTTGGAATATCCGAACTTGTGGTAAAAGCTTGGTAATGATGCTTATCCGAAAACTAAGGGAAGTTACCGCAGCCCGTGGCTCTAGAACTCAGTCTAGAACCATGGGTTGCACTCGCCTACGTAGTGGATTTGGAACTAGTCGGCAGTGGCTTGAAAATCTTTGGTTAAATCTCTCGTCGATCACTTTCCCAAACTCACCTCCAACTCCTCACTTTTTTTCTCCTCTTCACTACTGATTTCTCATAATGTCTCCGCCGTCGAGTCTGAATGATGTAGAAGACCAGACAGAGTCGACATCATGGTTGGCAAAAGTCCATCCATATTTTAAAAATCCATCGCATGTCTTGGTTTTCAAGTTAGATTGCCTCTTGCTTGTGTGGGCGTTCATAGCGGGTCTTTTCAAGGTGTGTTCTGCCGATCATCAATCAGCCTCAGAATTAATAAGTTGATTAGGATATGGATCAATCTGCTACGACAGCAGCTTTTGTTTCGGGCATGAAAGAAGATTTGAACCTCTACGGCAATGAACTCGTTGAGTTTACGACGTACTTCTCTATCGGATATGCTCTTTTCATCGTCCCGTCACAACTTATCCAGACGCGCGTTCGACCATCGTTCTTTTTACCAGTCTGTGAAATTATCTGGGGTCTTTTTACGCTCTTTACCTACAAAGCGCCGAATGCGAAGGTTATTTATGCGCTGCGATTTCTTCTTGGCGTTTTTGAGTCTACGTCATGGCCTGGTATTGTGAACTTGATCTTCAACTGGTACATCCCCAAGTCCCTTTTACTTTATGCAAAGCGTTGTTAATGTATTACCAGGTACCGCCCTGAAGAACTAGGCAAACGACTCGCCATTTTCGGTGTCAGTGGCGTAGCAGGAAATATGTTCCTAGGCATCGTCCAAGCAGCCCTCTACAAAAACCTCAACGGCGTCTCCGGTCTCGCAGGTTGGCAATGGCTCTTCATCGTCAGCGGTATCATGACAATATTCTGGGGGTTTGTCGGTCTCATCATCATTCCTGACTCTCCAGCTATTACTCGGGCTGTTTGGCTTACAGACACTGAGAAAGAGCTTTCTCGACTGCGCATGAGTGACAGTGGTGTCAAGACCTCCAAGATCATCCCGATCAAGACTTTGGTTCATAAGATGAAATTGCTGGTCCTCAGTCCTCTGTCCTATCTGTTTCTCGCAGCGTATTTACAGTTTGCTTGGAGTCAACGCGCCAATTCATATTTCCTGCTCTTCCTTAAGGGCCTCACACTGCCAGACGGCACTCCAAGGTACTCGGTCTATACAGTCAACCTCATCCCTCTCGGTGGCTATGCAATCAGTATAGTCTGCAACATCGGCCTAAATGCCCTCAGCGACTGGAAAGATTGGCGATGGCAAGTTAGCATATTCGCAGCAACAATACAACTCATCGCAACATCCGTTCTGTCCGGCTGGCCCTCGTCTTGGCATACAATAATGGCATTCTACTTCCTCACCTTTGCAACAGCGGCATGGGGATACGCATTACTCGCCTGGCTGGGCGATATCCTTCGCAAAGAACCTGAAGTGCGGTCTATCCTGGTCGCAATTGCCATTACGCTGACCTACGTTGGACACGCAACTATCCCACTGCGAGCATGGAGAGTCAGCGACTCACCGAGATATCCAATTGGTTTCCCTCTGGCTGCTGCATTTAGTGCGGGGAGTATTATGGCCATCCTGGGGATTCTTTGGTATGTGAGACGATATCCACAGGTTATGAGCTGGGGACTGGATCCTGTTAATGATACTGCTGTGGAGGAAGAGATCATCCCGACAAATGATGATGATGATAGGAAGCGACCTGATGAACGTAGCAGTCAACTTTAGTGGTACTGGGAAATTGTACATGAGAAATGAGATAAGCCAGCCAATTTGATCATCACATGCTGAACCTTGTCGCAAGAGCCCAAGGGTCAAAGCGATTTAGTAATTTTATTATTGTTATACTGAAGACTAAACTATACCTCTCTTGAATTATGAACCAACATGCACCCTATGACTCCATCCGTCCAGAAACCATACCCCAGACAGCCTACTAACGATGTACGCCCACTGCCTCGCAATCACCATAGCAAGATAATCCTTGCCACGTACAAGATCCACAAACTTGTCATCAAGATTAGCAGGCCACCATATAACATGTCCCCAAGTCCTCGGTGTCGCCTCGACACGAAGAATCCAGATCCGCAATGAAACAATAGCTTGTTGATATACATTATCCAGAGCACTAACTCCACCCATACCTTCAAATTCGCTCTCTATATACTTCAACAGAAGAAGACTTTCCGCGTCGTCCGACGATGGCTTATGTCTGATCATCTCATCCTTCTTTCGGTCATTGACGAAGTTTGGTGCAATAGCGCGCGTTAACTGCGCACCGTTTCGTAAAGCAACAATGGTGTTTGGTATGTAGTCTTCTCCGGGCTGAATGCCTGCTACACCCATTTCGAAAACAGATACAATCATGGCAAAAAGAACAGAAGCCACCCAATCTGGCCGGGTGGATATCTTGCGGAAATCTTGCAGCGCTGAGATGTGTTTCTGGTATGCTTCAAGATAATCTCCCAAGGACCTCATATGCAGCGTCCTCCGTGTACGCAGCACTGTTAAAGCTTCGTAGCCATGCTGTAGGAACACGTGTGCGTGGATAAGATTGTTTGTGATCGGTTTCCACATTTCTACTACTGGGTTGCCTGGGTCGATGGAAAGTAGTTGGCCAACGTGGATAGGCATATCGACTACTTCCGTGACTGGAAGACTAGGACGTAAGAGCTCAAAGTCGCACTTTTCCTTGCGTCTCTCACAGTTTGAGCAAACATAATATCGAACGTCACACTATCAGTGTTAGTACTCAAACCCCGGCTTCTCCGGGAGTGCATACCTTGACGTGGCGCTGCTTGCACTGTCCACAGCCATGTCGTCCCTTAGAGTGCCACTTGCGAGATGGCATGTTGGGTACGGAGTAGCGTACGAGGTGAGTGACAGATGCCAAGTTGAATTGAAACGGAGCGGGTGAGGATGACAAGATGAAGGGTTGATAGGGTGCATTATACATGGATGCGCTAGGCCTGATGTGGTATGGTGTACGAGGAGGTGAAGATGGCGAGGATCTTGATGATCGACATCAGCCCTAGTCAAACTATTAAGCCTCTACTGCGCCACATGGAGTCTACATTGTAGTTGATTTGGGGAATAGTGTACGGCAGCTGGCATCATTTTTTAAATGACAAGGCATTCATGCTGGGTACTCAGTTGTAAATCTCCAGCATAGCCATGAAGATCCATGCAATCGTAATGGAAGAGTCGGGTGTCAGACCGCCTCAGCCTAAGAGACATAATAATCTGAGCAGCTTGTGCCACTTTGGACAAGCATTTAGTCTATTTTATTCTTATCACCCGAACCCTGAATAGTAATTATTTGTTACTCATCTGTCGGATTGCCGGTCAAGGTTATGATGATTTGCGAATAACATGGAATCTGATCAAAGATATAAGAGGCTACATATTCCATCGACATAAAGACATGAAATTCCCATAAAATACATTACCCTCAAGAACATCGAAACATTATCATGCACCCTTCCACTATCTTCACCTTCAGTCTCCTAAGCAGCCTCACCTTGGCATGCTCCCTTCATAACTCCGATCCTCCCTCGACATCCAACTACCGCAGGTCCACTCCCAGCCCTTCTACACGAACAGCCATTCACGACATCCGCATCTACAACGGCCGGGCCTTCACACTTCCCAGAATAATTTGTCTAGACAATGGTCTCATCACATCCCTAGCCTCGTGCCCAGATGCTCCCGTCCAAATCAACGGCACGGGCAAATACCTCCTCCCAGGTCTCTTGGACTCCCACGTGCATCTCTCAGACGTCCATTCCCTCGAGGACTTTACTTCATACGGCTGCACAACAGCCATGCACATGAACTGTCAGAACCTAACACAATGCGATATCTTGACTTCCCAAGAAGGTCACGGTCTCGCTTCTGTCAAACGTGCTGGACGGTCAAGTGTGGGTATTAACGGTTCGCATGCGAAGAATGAACCGATGAGGCCCAAGGATGAATTCATTTATCCGAACACAAGTGGGAAGGTGTTTGCGGAGTGGCAGTTTGGCAATGGAAGTAACTTTCACAAGATTACTGCTGAAGTCAATGGACCGACTCTGGAGCAACAGATTGATATGGTCAAGACTGCGCATGGGGAGTTTGGGAAGCAGACTATGACGCATGCTGCCGATGTTCTGGCTTATCAGCAAGCTATCTCATCTCGAACCGATGGTATACAACATGTACCAGATGATGGACTGCTTTTCGACACCATGATTCAGAGAATCAAGGCTCAAAGGCAGTTTGTTACGCCGACAATTAATATCTACGAATTTGGCTACCGTGATCCGCTTCTACAGAAGTATTTCAGCATCCAGGCCACCTCCAATCGCTCCATCGACCACGCCGAAACCAATGCCAAAGCTCTATACAAAGCCGGCGTTCCTCTCATCGTCGGCACAGACTCTATTGGAAAACTGACCATGAACGGAAGTTCCGTCGAGGTTCCATTGGGACTAAGCGTACATTTCGAGATGCAGAACCTCGTGAATATTGTCAGCATGTCGCCTGCTGAGGCTATCAACGCGGCTACAAGAGATGCTGCGAAGTGGCACCGAGTGCCGGATAGAGGCGCGATTGAGGTTGGAAAGAGGGCGGATCTATTGATGCTTGGGTCTAATCCTTTGGTTGATATTACGAATACTCTGGATATTGAGAGAGTTTGGGCTCTCGGGGTTGAGGTTGCGCGGGTTACGAAGCCCGATGGAGATGAGATGGGCAATCCGGCTTGTACTGAGGCATGATTCTGAGGTCCTAGATTTGTAGTTATTTCCTATGTATAGAATGTCTCTCAATATCTGAAGCTACATTACCTCACTATTTTGAGGACCTTGAGAAGTAATTCGTCTATGCATCGTTATCCTAGTCTGGTAGAGGGGAAGGGTAATCGCCAAAATAAAATAGCCTACAGGCTGGTCTAAGCAGGTCAATTTATTTCGTCTCTCATGCTGTCAGCTTAGTACTCGGGGTCTGCTAAGAACACATCTGGTGATAAAGATGCCCGCTTACATGAGCGGGTTTCACTAACGTTAAATTGTTTATGTTTCAGACGATCCTCCTTCCAACGGCAAAACGGCACCAAGACTTCAGCTGGAGTCCGTGCGGAAGGATTTTTAAGTGCATAAAACTGTCGATCGTGACGCTTAGATGCACCAAAAAGGAAGCTCGTTTGTCGCATGTTGAGAGGCATTGGTTGCACAGCCTTAAATTATAATGGCTCTAATTGAGGGGAGAAGAGATGAGATGACAGCAAGTGCATGACACGACTAGGCTCTATATATATGAGCTGCCCGGGCGCTCACTTATTTTTTATTTATTTCCGTATCGAACAGGTCCCAGTTGTCCAGAATCTGTAATGTATTCTTCACTGGTATCGCTACTGCTCGTCGGCTCCGCCACAGCCTGGCTCCCACACCAGCACGACCTGGCGGCTTTCAACCAAACAGCTCGCCACGAACAACTCGGAAAGCGCTTCAAGCCAGACCTAGCCGATGGCATAACCAAGATCCGCGGTGTCAATTTTGGCGGTCAGTTCCCCGTCTCCCTCTCTTCACACCCACTAACAATTGCAGGCTGGCTGGTCTGTGAAAAATGGCTACAGCAAAACACATGGAGCAACCTCCTCAAATGCGGCAACTCTGAATCAGAATTCGACTGCATGAACGATCATTACAAAGGCGACAACCGCGAAACAGGAAACAAGCGCTTTGAAGAACACTGGAAGACGTGGATTGATCCCGCCACTGTTCAATCGGTCCACGATGTCGGCCTCAACACCATTCGCATTCCAATCGGATACTGGTCGTACACGGATATTGTCGACAAGAACTCCGAACCTTTTGCGGACGGCGATCGAATGTTGCCGTACCTCGACGCTGTAGTCAAAAAGGCTGCTGAGTTGGGCATCTATGTCATCATGGATCTTCACGGTGCGCCGGGCGGGCAGCAAGAGGATGTGTTCACGGGTCAGAACAATAAACCCGCTGGATTCTACAATGACTATAATTTTGGTCGCGCGGAGAAGTGGCTTGCTTGGATGACGGACCGCATTCACAATAATCCTGATTATAAGACGGTCGGCATGATTGAGGTTCTTAATGAACCTGTGTCGAAGCATGATGCTGGCAATCGGTATCCAGCTCCGGGTCAAGATCCAGGCTTGATAGAGAAATACTACCCTGCCGCTCTCAAAGCGGTTCGCGACACTGAAGCCAAGTTGAAGGTTTCAGACAACAAGAAACTTCATGTTCAATTCATGTCTAAGAAATGGGACTCCGGCGACCCTCGCACTCAATCCTCCATCGCCAATGATCCCCTCGTCGCATTTGACGACCACAACTACATCGGCTTCGCCCTCAACGACAATCAACACAGCAACGCCGACCCCTCCAAGCTGATGCACAGCGCCTGCACGGATAATCGTGTGGTAGACGGTCAAGACTTTACCTTCACTGGTGAATGGAGCATGACTTCAGACTATGACTGGAAGGACAAAGATTTCTTTAACAAGTTCTTTACAGCGCAGCAGCAGTTGTATGAGGAGCCTGGTATGAGTGGGTGGGTTTATTGGACGTGGAAGACTGAGACTAATGATCCGAGATGGACGTATTCTTATGCTACATATTTGGGATATGTTCCTACTGATGCGGAGGGTTTGCAGAAGAATGTTTATAGGGACGTTTGCGCTGGGTATAGATAGACGACTGGGAATCAAGGGAAAGCGACGACGCCTCTTTAGACGAACCTTTAGGTAACTTTGTCTCAGTACACTAAGTATTAGACAATAAGCTTTCTGTTACGCGTCTGTACGGTCGCTTGTCAATAGCTCCCAATACATCGCCTATATGAACATTGAAATCTCTAAACCACTATGCGTCCTGCTACCTACTTCACCCTCACTTTTCTAAGCAGCCTCACCTTGGCATGCTCTATTCACAACTCCAAAGACCTTTCATCCATATTGAACAAAGAGGAGGATAATAGCGATAAAATCGAAATAAAAGGGAAAAAATAAGTAAAGTAATAAAAGGAAATCAGTGAGATATCAAGTGAAAGAAATATATCACGTAGTTACTATAACAGATATTATGAAATACAGCGATAGTAACTTGTGGGAAAGTTACATGCTGTTGAGAAGTGACGCAAAAGCAAAAACCAAGAAAATGGTTCCAAAGATTGGAAAAGACATTGTCGCTGTTGAGACGACAACCGGAACTTCAGACGGAACATTAGGCGTTAGCAATGTTGTTGTCTTGATCCCGTATCCTCCAACAAACTGCGATGTTGAGTGAGCTTGGTCAACGGGTCGAGGCTCGTTGATGGGGGCTTTTGGTGCTTCGACTTGGGGTTTCTCGGGAAAGCCGTCTTCTAGGTGACCTTGGGGGTGGTTGTTGTTGACGCGCACAGGTACATCATCCTCCTCCGATACTGGCGGGAGAGGGTTATAGTGCGCCTTTGTGGGTTTGGCTTGGTAAATGGGCTTAGGGTGATGAAAGCCTGTCTCGACTGGGCTTGCCACAAACGGTTCTGAACCATGCTGAGGTGAGTTACCAACATGCTTAAACCTGTCAGTAGCGGATGGGGCTGCGACCGCGGCCGGTAACGTGAGGTATACCGAGTTCTCGCCGTTGATACCACATGCATTGCATTGTCTTTGGATAGTGGTCATATGGACCGCAGGAATATCCTGGTGCTTGCAACGGTGGCAAGGGTAGTACTGAAAAGTTGAGCAGTACTCCTCGACCTTGAATGTAGACGGATTCTGCGGATCGATAATTGTGTACGTGATTGTAGTCACGGTGATGACAGGATTAGCAGCCTGGGTCATGTTGTTCTTTCCAAGCCAGCCACTAGTTGGCACGGGTCTGTTTGGTGGGAATGGAACCGCCTGATCAGAGGTGATAGCCAGCTCGAGAGAAGATGCAGTCGGTTGGGTAACAACGCCGGGGATAGAATCAGATGTCACTGGCTCTACCGTAGATCCAGATGTCTCTCCGGTAATCTCAGGCGCTGACGTCGTGGCGGGTGGCCCAGTGACTAAATCACTGCTTGATGAGTCCCCAACGTCACTGGCTCCATACAATGTGAGCAGCACATCACTAGGTGCGTCGCGGCGGAAGCGAGATCTACGCTGCGAAGCATCGTTCGTTCCAACCAGTCCACCACAGAATAGCAAAGGGGCATTGCGGCAGGGTGTATTGCATTGACCCTCACCGACCAGACTGGTAGATTCTAATGAATCTGAAGCATAGCATGACCTGGCAGAAAGGTTAGTTACTACAAAGATGAGTGGCTTTTCTATACTAACCTGTCATAGATGCCGACATACAGTCGATTCGTCGTCAAGGAGACACATTTTGAGGGCGTCATGTCGTCTGAGGTGGCTACCAAGTCGAAAGAAGGGTATCCGTCAGGTGAGCCAAGACATCCGAGGAAGATAAAGTCTCCAATGACTTCCAAATTGGTGGGACTGACAGTTTCTGTTGGTGATAAAGCTGAAAACGTAGAATCTGGAAGAATTAGGGTAAGAGAATCCGATTGCTCGATCGATTGGGTTGATTGTACATCTTCCACTGAGGTCGGGTCTGACAAACTAGGCTGAGTTGTCTCTCCTGAGGGAGTCTGCGGATCAACACCTTCTGTGGAAGTTGTAATTGGCAACACAGTAGTAGAAAACTCAAAGGTGGTCGAGATGGTCTCTGAGGCTGTTATTGGTTCTGCACCAGTAGTGTCCGTCTCCATAGGTGATTCAGTTGTTGAGGAACTGTCATTTGTCGCTGTTTCTGTTTCGATAGTAGAGGTCTCCAATGTAGATGATTCCTCAGTTGTGGTACCTAATGCAGATGTGGCAGTCGGGCTTTCGTCCAATGTCTCAGTACTGGACACCTGACCTTCTGTAGTAGCTGTAGTGTCGGCAGTCGCCGAGGACTCATTTATTGTTGAAGCATCCGTGGTCGTGGTAGTGGGTTCCTGTGTTGTAGTAAAGTCTGCAGTCGTGGTAGTAACATCTTCTGTCGTAGTGGTTGTCTCCTCCGCTGGTACACCGAACAACACGGTCCCAGACTCTGTTCAATAGCTTTAGTGGTACTTGTAAAGGATGTTGATCCGGTAGTCGTTGTAGTTGAGACGTAATTGATTCGTACTTGTGGGTTGCAGTCATTGCAGCCCTTGGCTTTAACCATGAGTGCAGAGTCAAATGCCCCATCGGTTGAATCGCATATAGCAAATACCATCGTGTGCTCACCGGGAACTGCGGGGATGCCGATGAGCAGGGGAGGTGAGGAGCCATCGTACCGAGTAGCGCGGTTCTCCTCCTCACCAGACTCGAACTTGTCCAATTCCCTGATGCCTATCTCTTCATTGAGGTATTCTGAAGTTGCAGTTATTCTTTGGTTGCTGCCATCGATGCTCCAGAGAGTCCCATCTAGGTAGATTCCTATTGGGTCCGGTCGACCCCTGAATTGCTGTTAGTTAACAACGTTAGAACTGCGCCACAAGACCTGTACTTTGTATATTCCACTGATGACAGTATAAACTCGACTTGGACACCCTCATACAAGTCGTCGATCTCAATTTGAACTTGAAGAACAGTAGCATCGAATGTTTCTGGTCCGCAGTATTGTTCCGACCCTGAAAACATGTTATCGTTGTTGGGTGGGCTCTGAGAGAAAGTAGAACCGGCGTATCTTGCAACACCATTGGTCAGAATACCGCCGCTTCCAATACCGTATGGCCCATTTGTAAAAGTCCCTGCCGGCGAGGTTTCAGCCTCGGCTATAGCGATCCAGGAGGCACTCTGCACAGTAACTCCAGGTCCGTTGAAGATGGCTCCTGCTACTACGGCAGGGTCATATCCGCTGACGACCGAGATTATAGCACCCATGTCAGGAGTTGAGGGTGTTGAAGAGACGGGATAACGACTCAGGGCTTCCGGTGGGTAGAGGAGGTACTTCACCAATTATATATGATGGCTGGAAGCATAAACATGTTTCTTGGAATGTTGTATATTGTGCCATAGTACCAACTGAGTTGTGCCACGTTCTGGATTTGTTGAGTTGAGGTATTTCGCAGAACCAGATACCCTGTCATCAGCTAGCCACCAACAGCCATCTCATTAAACAACAAAATGATGCTCAAATGCATTCATGTTGTTTGACTCATACATTTGAGACACCCAAGGCGTGTCTCAGAACGAGAGTCTGGATGCCATTCATAGCCGTTATGTTCCCAGTACCCACCCAACAGGATGTACTGTCTGACATGCAAGGCGTGTCACCGCTGTCAAGGGAAACACATGTGGCTTGACAAACCCATGTCTGTCTCAAAAGGTTCTGGTATGTTAATCGCAACTGACAGCTAAGGGCCGGAAAGAAGAGACCGTTGCATATTTCCAGTGTCTCAACAGGCGCCGGTGAACTTGATCCGTTGCCTCTTGTTGGTCACTGTAATTTGAGGTCTTCATGTCTGGACAAACAAGTGTCTTGAAGGCGCTCCCCTGATTAGCCAAGTTCAATGCAGGGTGTTGTTAAGCATGCTTTGTCTCAATGAAAGCCTAGAACATGGGCTGGTCAATGTCAGAGTCTAAGCAATGTCAAAGAGTTCTACCAAAACAGTGACGGCTGTTACGACCCTGTAAGCAGACTAAGGACAGCTCTTCGGATGCAGAAGTAGAGCCGATTATGGTGGCATCTGTAAGTGGAGCCCAAGCTGGGCTGACGTAGCCAAACACTCTTCACCAACTCACCAATTACCACGCATCAACCTGTCACGACAAAGCCAATCACTTACACAAACAAATATCATTCAATGCTTAATTGCCGCGGAATATTCATCCAAAACATCTATGCAGCTAAATATCCATGCCACATCCCAAACAAAAAGGCTCCGCAAAATTTGTCATTTCTAGTGTTACCATCCCACTTCACATTAGGTACCTTATATACAATTCTCCGTCACATTTACCAAGGCTTAACCTTGAGCATGCTACCCTCCTCAGCAAGAGCCTTGTGCAAGTCGAAAGCGTTGAAGAGAAGGTGAGGCTCGTGGCCCATACCCTTCTTGAGACCCTCGCTCTCGGCCTTCTCGTAGTAGTGTGTCAGGATGGGCTGGTACTTGGGGTGAGCACACTTGTTGATGATGACGCGGGCGCGCTCGCGAGGTGAAAGACCACGAACGTCGGCGAGACCCTGCTCGGTGACGATCACGTCGAGATCGTGCTCGGTCTGGTCGATGTGGGTGCACATGGGGACGATGCAGGAAACGCCGTGGGGGTCGGTCTTGGAAGGTCGGCTGGAGGGAGTGTGCATGATGGAGTATTTGGCGTTACGGAGGAAATCGGCAGATC
This sequence comes from Fusarium luffae, assembly GCA_013184325.1. Classification (NCBI taxonomy): domain Eukaryota; kingdom Fungi; phylum Ascomycota; class Sordariomycetes; order Hypocreales; family Nectriaceae; genus Fusarium; species Fusarium luffae. Next base: position 23,441 of record JABCJV010000463.1, read on the forward strand.
CACCGAGACCGTTGAGCATGCGTGTTCCGCTGACACAAGTAGAGTTGGCGTGGGCGTAGATGTCGACCTCGACGGGGGTGTTCATGCCGATAACTCCAAGACGCTTAATGATCTCGGGAGCGTTGGAAACGGCCTGGCTTCGGAGGAGAATCTTGTCGGCGTAGGCGTCCCAGTTGTCGTAGAAGCGCTTGAAGCCGTCGGGGGAGAAACGGGTGGATGTGGCGGTAGCGTAGTCGAGCTTGCCAGAGTCGAAGAGGTCGAGGAAAGTATCCTGGATGACCTCGGTCCAGACCTTGAGGTTCTTGAACTTGGACTCGTTGAGACCTCCGACAATGGCGTTGGCGACGTTGCCAATACCGGATTGGAGAGGCAGAAGGTTGGCGGGCATGCGGCCCTGGGCGACCTCGTGCTCGAAGAACTCAATCAGGTGGCCGGCGATTTGACGGGAGGTATCGTCCATGGCGGCGTTGGGGCCGGTGGCATCCCAGTAGTCGGACTCGACGATGGCGACGACCTTGGAGGGGTCGACCTTGACTGAAGTGGAACCAATTCGGTCCTCGACAGCGGTGATGTTGTAAGGTGTGCGGTGGGGAGGAACGTCGGTGAAGGTGATGTCGTGGAGACCCTTGAAGGAGGGGATAGAGGTGTTGACCTCGATGATGACCTTGCGCAATTGTCAGTCCAATTCTTGTTTCGTGTTTTGAAGGTACATACCTTGTCGGCCATTTGGATCAGCTCGGGAGTAGCACCAACGGAGGCACCAGGAACGAAACTGCCATCTTCAAGAATATCGGTGGCCTCGACAACAGTAACGTCGAGGTTGCTGTTAGGACGATCCTTTGTGTAGAAGCCCTGCGTACAAAAGTCAGCTCAATTGCTCCTTAATCGGAGCTCGGTGGGAGATTAAAGCGAGGCCGAAGCGTCAAATGGTGGGGCCATAAAAATGGCAACTGCAATTGCAATTGATGGGGATAGACGTACGTAAACAAGATCAGAAGGAAACATGGACAGATGCTTGTCGAAAAAGTTGATGCGTCCAGAGTTGATTCCCTTGGCAATATCCTTGCCGACCTGGTGAGGACTTCGTCGGTTGATCATGTCGAGAGCAGCCCATCGGTTCTCCGTCTCGGAACCTGCCGAGGCGCCGACGAAGAGGGAGTACTTCATCTTGCTCTGGAGGTTGTTCTGCTCGACGTAGTCGGCCATGGCAGCCGGGACCTTCCTATTGGAGTTGTCAGCTCAATTGCTCTTTTTGCGCCAAGCTCGGGTAATGAGGAGAGGAGCAATTGTGTCATAATAGCCGGCGGGGGACAGCTTCACCCAATTGTCCATGCCTCGAACTGAGCTGCGCCAACGGTTGTGTAAAACTTACTTTGGGTATCCGACAGCGGTAAAGCCAGACCAGCCGATATAAGAACCATTGGGAAAGTGGTGCATCAGCTCTTCAGGTCGCGCAAGCTTCTTGAGCATAGCAGGATTGCGCACGCGCGCCTTGAGGGCGGCAGAAGCAACAGGAGAAGCCATATTGACGAAAGAGACTCTAACAAGAAGCAAAAAGGGAAGAGGGGAGATTTGTCTAGAGTATACAGAAGAGGGAAAGAAGGGGGAAAGGAGGATAAATAGAGTAGAAAGTGGAATGAGGAAAGGAAAAGTGACGAAGTGGAAGTGTGGATCAACCAGAACAGACCTGGGTTCCACAGCGGGGATGAATCGATTTCAGTGGTTCAAGGGTTTCGGCTACAGTGGACGACCACCCCAGGTCTTTTTGTTTCCGTCGCTTCTCCAATTTTGACGTATCTCAGGTACTCTCCTGGGTAATCTTGACCAGAAGATACAATTACAGCGGGGAGAAGGGACGGCTTGCCAAGCCCCGCATGAACTACCGGGTTTACAATTCCGTCCATCGTCATACTGTACCAATAACCAGCTGGTGGTAGGTTGAACAGACACTACAGTGCACAGTGAATTACCCCAAGATCTACCGATGATGCCGAGAAACAAGTGCATCGGGCATGTCATATTAGGCAATGGATCCGGAGAAGGGCACATGGCCTGATGTGAATACATCATCGTTCTTGGCTATCATCAACCTACTGTAACAGTATCTCATATCATTCTCTCAGTCATGGAATAGATACTCATGCTACTAGAGTATTCCTTTATACTGTATGATATCTCCGGTACTTTTGATCAGTCCCCATTCCATCCCCGAATCTTCCGTCGTCTTCACCTCCGAATGCCGTAAAGTGGATCCTTTACTTCTCCAAAAATGCGCCCCATCTTCCGCCCGGCCGAACTGAGCACAGACCATTATCGGCATCACTCGGTTATGAGCCTCAAAGCTTGCCTCACGAATCAGTCTCATTAGTTCACTCTTACACAGACAAGCCAGGCTTATGTTGATTGGCCATGGTAAGAACTCAATCTCACTGGCGTTGCAACGGAAGTTGTCCTTGGGGTCATGCACCAGAACAAAATCCGGGGTTTAACGTCTCGGTGCCGTTACTGTCTACCCCGGAAAACTTAATCTTTCTCCCCCGAAGCGTCGTCGCAATTAGGATTCACTGGTTTCTAGATCTGGCGTAAATAGTCTGTGTAGTCTGTGTGGCATTTTATGATTAACTCAGCCATTTACCGCAGGGCAATCGTAGTGTAGGTAGTGTGTATCCTCTTCATGCTGCAGAAGACCTACCTGAATGGCCGTATCGACTTGGGAACAACGATTCTCTTTCCAAGTATTGTGTATTGTTTAGTATCATGCCATTCTGTAACTACAGCGTCCGTCTCTGTACATCATGATTGTTAAGGCGGTTCTTCCGACAACATGTATCAACATCAAACCCTTCACGCACAGTCGTGATAGACCGACTGAGTCACTATAATATAAGTCGGAACTCTCTAGTCTGACTACTACTTTAACAAGTAGGAAGGAAAGTGTTTAGTCGATAGATGCAAGCTGTTGGAGCGTTAAGCTTGTAGCTATCCGTAAAACAATGATGATCATTGAGTGTCTTTAAAGAGATCATCAAATTAACCAATGCAAGCAATACTAGGCACAAACGGCCCTTCGCCTAGTAAGTTGCAAGGCTTACAGTACTGCGGCGGGCGGCCGATCAATGGTTATTCAAGGTTTACAATTCCAGTCTACGGATTCTATCGACCTCGACTCTTCTTTCCCAGACTTTCCTCTATCTACAGTCCAGTCAGCAAGAACACTCCCTGTGCGCTCTCAGCGCACTGGTGGAATCAAATCATCCTCAAGCGCCATGAAAAGACCCGCAGCCAACCAGTCCTCCTCAGTAGGCTTCACACTCGGCCACCCCACAAGCACCTCAATAACATCATTCGGCACTCCCCACACTCTCAACCTTGCAGCAGTCTCAATATCCCTCTCGGTCCACGCGCGATCTAGAATGTAATGCCCAGGCAGTGCCGTCCTCAACTTTTGCTTACAGTCGTCGACCATAGTTTGCAGATTCGGCCAGCGCCGGCTGTACACATAGCCTAGTACGCGCTGAACATTCTCCTCCCACTGGTAGTTGACGTTGTAGTTTAAGGGTAGTGGGTTAGGTTCCATCGGAAAGTAATAAGGACTTACCCCGGCGGTAGCCGGGTCTGTTGGAGGGTTGTTCTGGTCGTAGATATAGGGGTTCTGGACGACAAGGAGAGACTCGACAGGGACGTAGTAGCCGGTGTTGAAGGGGTAGGGTAAGTCCTCCGGCCTTCTAGGGTTCCGTGATCCGTTTCTGTTATCCATGTTGAGTTTATTCGTCTCGATAAGTGGGAAGATATTGATGTCTATAGTTTATTAGACGTTCGGCCAGTTTGATGTTTTATCCAAGAGATCAAGACTTAGCTATTCCAGCTTATTTATACTGAGCCATGGGAAGTGAATCGCATGAACAATCGACAGGTATACACAGTACATCAACTATAACTACACAAAGCGAACAAATGTGATTGACAACCCAAGTCGGCTGTTCAGCCTATCACTCGGTTGTCCTTTATAGACAGTCAGAGATCGATCGCAGTCATTTGTCTTCTAGTAACCTTTTTTGTAAGACAATCAGGATGGGATATGTTCATTGATCCTCCGCAACGCAGCAATATTTTGCGCGGTTAATCTCTGAGCTTCGGATACCATTTCCTGCAGACGCAATCAACTCCTGCAAAAAGGATAAGGACAGTGGCAATGGTCTATGTTCACAGTAGCGGAAGCTTGGTTCCAAGAACAGAGGTCACAGGCACTGGTACGACGCATTCCAATTCAGACTGTCACTGACATTATCGAAGTTGGACTCATCACAAGACTTGTTCCATTCTTTGGAAGCGCCATCTGAACTCGGCTGGGGACATTCATCCTCTGCATGTCAGATGGATCGCTTCAATACTGCTCACATCCACTGTCGGAAAATTGTCTTTAAAGCCGTGAATGACAGCATCGAACTAAGGATAGCTCGGACAAGATACAGACTCATTTAGCCATTTGAAGCACTCGTGCAAAGATTGTGAGCCGATGAGCGGGAGTTATTGATTGGTGCCTGTTGAGCTCACAATTATTTGTCGCTTGTCAGTAGCTCGACATCAGGACAGTCGATCGTCGGAAGAAGCGACCCAAGAGATGATATAGCTTCGTCCTATTTTTTACCATAGACTACTCTGTCCCGGCGCCTTAGCGCTTAGAGGGTATCTTCCTGTCATTTAACAGCCGTCGCAGCTACATATCTAGGCAGGAGCAAGACAGGCAATCTCGTCCTTCTGGGTCTTAGATGGCGCGCCGTCGCCGAGCTGGTGCCAGACTGCCTGTTGTTCAATTATAAGTTAGTTCGGATGGCAGCTCGTCATTTTCAGATCACAGAACCTGTCGCGTTGATAAGCAGAAGCAACAGAGCCATCGATTCTTGCCCTCATTTTCTTCTTCTTCACGATCCCTTCATCGGGTGACCTGTGTCGTTTTTGCAGCAAAAGGTCCAAAGCCAGATGAACATTCGAGGTCTCCAAATTGACCAAGCTAATACCAAGGCAGTTGCAAGAACACAACACCCTGAGCGCATCAAGGCCGCCATGGCGTGGGGTGGGGGTGGGGGCTGATCGAGTAACCGTGCGATACATACTCGCGATCACCCAGAACGGCGTTGGAGTGCGAACAATATCGTGTCCGAATCACGGAGCCATACCACGCGCGTTCGCGAGTTTTCAAAACAACGTAGTCCGAAGAGTGTTCGGAATCAGCGGCAAACGTCGGCGACCCCCCGCTGTAAGCGCGATAGACGAAGTAGTGCCTAAATGCCCAATGTTCAATGCTCCCATCGACTTTCGGACTTCGGTTCGGAGGATGCAAGGCGGGTTACATGGACACGGTCTTGTTGGTGGAACGCTCATAGGTCGAGCAATAGTCGAGGGAAGTGAATGACAACGGCTGCAGTATGTGTCTGTGTTTATCACTCACGTTTCGATCGTGGGCCACTTATATGGTCGCGGCATGCCTTACGATACTCGTTGTCGTTCTTTGACTCGATACATATATGCTCGGAGCTCACCAGAGGAAGGCTCTGGTATCTGTGAGATGCGTGACAACCTTGCTGAAGAATACGCTGAATACTCGCTGTTCATCCAGCTCTACAATGGTAGAGACACCATGCTTCTCCCTTCTGAAGAGTGGGACTGTCATCTTATCATCTATTGTGTTCGTAATAATTAATTTGTATTCTTTGACTTTGCACTTATCTCCGGTTTGGAACGAGTCTTGACCGGTTCTCGGCGTTCCCTTTGCTCTTTTGCTGGGAACTTTGCGTTTGCTGGCCTCAGAGCAGCGCGGCGACACCAACTCAGCACGACGCTCAAGGAAGGAGCCACCTACTTAGCATAGAGAAAGTCCAGTGCCAGTCTGCCCCTTCCTTTTCCTGCGTCATATCCAACAGTGTCCTCTTCAATTGGGCTCGTGTCCTTTCATCCGACTCATTAACAACAACAACAGCAGCAGAAACCCCAGCATCAAGAAAAAGCAGCGAAAGAAGAGCACCAATAAAGCGCAGTACTTCGAGGATTATGGCAGACTTAACGAGATGAGTTGTTTCACTCATCAAGAATTCTAGTCCGCTCAGCAAGACAGCACCAAGAATATATCTAACAACCTCAACTAGCGATTGTCTGCTCTTGAGACCCCCCCATCGAGTTTAATGTATTAAACATTTCTAGGTATGTCCGAACTTCTAACAATTCTGTTCTTGTCTGTTCTCACAGATTTGTCGCAGATTATGAGCATCGTCCAAGAATCGTCTAGTCCCACGAATAAAGCAAGTATGATGCATGGTTGTGAAGCTGAGCTTAATCATCGCCGTTATGGGCTTAGGGTGCAAGATCGAGAAAGTCCTTTCAATGGAGGTTCTTCTTGGGTCGGGTTTCTGCCTGGAGTAAAGCCCATACATTATCAATTTTTATGAAAGTAGGACTAGGGCTCTGGGTTGTCTCTCCAAGTGAGCAGCTACTTGCAAAGATTCGATAAGCGACAGGACGAGGACTCGGCACAGCAACGAAGAATCTTTGCATGCAACGCCGATGAGTCCACCGACCTGCGTACAGAGGTCCACGTACCATCTTGTCTGATTCCTCCACACATTGGGAAGATATCGTGGTACCTAGCTTGGAGAGCTTTGGGCTGCCCTAGCCAAGGACTGCATCAGCGACTTGGATGATGGATGTTGATACGGGAGAACCAGTCAACAGTATCCAAACGAATCAACCAGTACTACCTAAGTTGTGACGATAGGGCCATGGGGCGGGTATCATCCGCAATGCTGGCACCTGTAAGAAGGAATGGCCTAAGGATCTGGCCATCGAAGCCGCATTCCGCGACTTTGGTCATGCAAAGTATGGATAGCATGAAGACCCTCCAGACCCTCCAAGATACGCCACTTCCCCAACGTCACTACTCACTCGCTGGGCTATCCTTCAGTGAAGATATCTAAAGGAAGGTCGATTCATTTTGACGACTCAGTGACCAATCGTTCCACTACCCAATAGCCACGTTATCGCAGTGTACTTAGTCATGGTTGGTCACGATGTCACGATGAGAGTGGACTCCGCAGTGACAACGATACCGACTACCTAGATAGATGATCTGGCGAATATTAGCCTCATCATAGAGTAAGTTTCATACATTGTCGATCTTCACAGAGTCTTACTATGGCTCTGGAGTTCAGTTTGAACAAGGGCCCTTGACTTGACCATCATGTTGGTGATAGCCTTCATGGCACGAGGTGACAGAAAGATCATCCTCTTAACCCTTGGGGTACCAGAGTAAAGTAGCATAAAGCGAATGATGGTTTTTATCTCTTCTTGTTGTGATTTTCTCTCGGAGGTTGTTATCAGACACCCTCATATGGCTATCGCAATCCCACATCACCTGTTCTCACCAGCGTCCCGTGGAGAGGCAATATTATCTTGACAATTTACTATTACAATTATCACTATATATCCGACCGTTCAACATGTAAATATACATCCCCACCATCCCTCCTCAACCCAGCAACACTCATCTTAACAACCCGCTCAATAGCCTCCCCTCCACAAACAGCAACACCAACACTCCCAGGCACACCACCAACAGCAGTCTTCAAGAACGTCGCAATCTCAGGCCGTCCCTCGCTATGTTCAACCGCCGAAGCATAAGCACCGTCGAGATCCATGTCGACTTCTTCTTTTAGTAGTTGTTCTTCTCGTGCGGTGTCTGATGAGGCTTCGGAGTCTATTGAGAAGCGCTCTAGTTCGACACTGGGTCCTCTGGCGGTCTCGGGCTCGATTAGTCTTTCGCGACTTTCGTCAGCGTCGTCGCGGAGAACTGCTTCGGAGACAGTGTTGGAGCCGCGTGTTATTGCGACTTCGATCTTTGCTGATATACCCATCTCTTTCGCTCGTGAGAGAACCCGGGTTATCGGTTGGAGATACACCTCCGCATGTGCTTTGCGACGCACGATGTAAAGAACGCTGATCTTGCGCACACAACCAGGCGATTGAGTCGTAAGTAGATCCTCAAGAATCGGCGTGATGAACGATCCTCCTGTTGATGCTGCGACAAGAACAATGCTCTCGAACTGCCTCCAATTCGGCACCGCTCCAAAAGGACCCGTGACGAGAACGCGCAAACTCCCATTATCACCCCTCAATCCCGTTCTTCGCGCCCAATCGTTCAAATCCCTCGTCAGTCCCGTTTTAGTCTTAATCGTCAACTGCAAATCCTGGCTCTTCGTTTGCGAATCAGGAATATTCGCAATAGTAAACGGATGTGGTGTCTCCCACTTAAAGACAGGCAACCAAATCAGCACATGCTGTCCAGGCGTCCACTTGAATCCAACATTTTGTATCGTCATGACCGTCAATTCGGAGTCGATAGCTTCGACTTGCGCATCGTACGCGTATCGCACAGAGGGATTCGCCGAAAGCCGCAGTCTTAAGTTCCGCCAGATCGGATTTGCCGAGCGTGTTACAACGTCATATGCAAAGACGCCCACGGCGCACCAGATACTGAATAGGTGATGGTCTGGAACGTGTAGAACTAGAAATACCAGCAGTAGTACCACAGAGATAATGTGCTGCACGACAAAAAGCTCGTACTTAATCCGTCGAAAGAAAGGTATCGTCGAGATAACCGTCCATGCCAAAATGAACCAGGCTCCAATTCCGGGAAGGACCATTTTTACCGTCTTGACTTCTGTCCAGAAGAAATTGGCTACGAGCCACTCGTACATGAAAAAGCCACCATGGATGGTCGCGCTGGCAAAGAAGATCCGGGATGCCCATCTGTGAAACCAGTTTATCCTTTCGTATGAAGTTCCGAGCAGTAATCCAATTGGATTGACGCGCACTGCTAGAAGGAACGGTAAAGAAGTCTGGGTCGCAGTGATCCAAGCCGCGCGAAAAGCAATGCGCTCGTGAAAATTGCCGTCATGCTTGATAGCCTTGTACGTAACCAGCAATGCCACAAAGGCAGCATAAGCGACCACAGCAAGCGTCTTTCGTACGGGCAAAGTCGCGAACCAAGCAGGTCCCCCAATCACTCTCTTCGGTACTTCAATCCATTTCTCGATGGTAGTGAGTCCCTCTGAACTAGCCCCCACGTCTCTCCTCTTTATCCTGCAATGTCTCAGCGATTGTCCAGCATGTGATTATCGGACTTACCTTTGTTTAGCAACAAATATTGAGACACCGCGTGAGACACAACCTATTATCAGCAGCGTCGCCAAGACATACCAGTAAAGGCATGCGAGGAAGTGCTGTCTCAGTCCATCTTCGCTTTGATGGCCGTGGCCGTGGCCTTCCTCCTTGTGTCCATGTCCGTGGTCGCCGTGTCTTTTTAGCAAGTCCATAACATCCAAGCACAACAATCACAACGAAGAAATAAAGAAGAAAAGAGAGAGTTAAGAGATAGTGAGATAGACCTCGTGTTGGAATGAAGAGGCTAACTTGTGATTACGTTATGCAGCATTTCCGGCGCTTCCGAGTCGATAATTGGTTGAGATAAGATAATCTTGCTCAAAACTACTCAGCCTCTGGACGGTCGAGACCACTTCCGGCTCGTAATTGATTACCCCAGCTTCATCTAAACTTTATCTTGTTCAGCCCCTGGAGGAAAGGAGATGATGCTATTTTGGGACAAGCTCACCCTATACCAGATCACATATCGAAGTTGAGATGAGGTGGAAGACATTCACGTGCTCAATGATGGATTTAATAGCATCGATTGTATAGGTTGGGTGATTGCTAGTTGATTTGTGAATAATTGCTTTTGTTGCGACAGGAGTGTCGCAGCATTTGACGCGATCCGGTCTTATTCCCTTGTTGGTCGTGGATACACGACACTATCAAAAGCAAAGGAAATACCTGCGGAAATCTCCCAACGCATGTTGCGTACCCTGTAGCATTGACCTCAAGCATTCTCACAAGCAAAGTCTTCCAGGTCGGGCTGCAACGTTGCGACACCTGCCTTTGATGGCTTCGCAAACAAAGAGCCAAATTAGGTGTTTCAGTAATTAGATAAGCCAGCCCATCGCCGCAACACTGCATGTCCCGTCTACCAGTCAAACAACATCAAAATAAACACACTGATTCTAGACTTTAACCTTCAAGGTTGATCCTCGCTGCATCTGTCAACATCCATATTTAGAGCAATGACGCGGCAGCCAAGATAAGGTAATGAGCGACGTCGACAACTCACCACCACCAACTCACCCTACAGCAGCATGTCTCACAACCATGTCCAATAGTTTTAGAGGGCAAATCTTTAGCATTCTTACATTTCCAGTTCCTGTATTCCCGGTGCACATGACCAAAGCCACTGATCGGCAAGTTGCATCTACCAGGCATGTGAAGTTTTATTTTCGCAATCGATACGACGCTATACCACCGATGTCGGTGAACAATCTTATCATCTGTGGTAGAGAATGAAGGCATCATCATGTCTTGAAGATTGTGCATGTCTTATAAATGAGGCATCACTGGACTTGACTTGCCTCAGCCCTGCAGATTTCGCAATAAAAAGAAAATAAGATAACCTTGCAGTAGAATGAGGCACAGCTCCGTAGGTGGCTACCCATTCCGTACCTGGGCGTGGCAGACCAAGACAAACAAGCCTAGTGGCCATCAGGTGCACGAGACGACTGCCACATCAAGTCATGCAGGAGGGTGTCGTTGACTTTTAATTTATCCTTTCCTCGGCTGATATTCTGAATCCGAATTCACATGTTTTTTTACTATCTTGTGATGAGAGTTTAGGATGTTGTTTAATTCAGGTCAGGTACAATTTGCGGGGGATCACAGCCAAGAAATGACCAGTCGTTCACAGAGCGACAGAAGATAGGTATCCATCAAGTTTATTTTATTCACGACTACCTAAACATAGGTTCTTGATTCATGGTCAGTTCTTTGAACAAATAACCGGCCCGACGGGAAGACCCGGCTCTCATTCCATAGCTAATGGGCTGTTCACCCACTTGGTACAGTAAAAGTGAGGGGAACATAGTGTCTCAGGTCTCCCCCGCGCTTAACTTGAGTTGGTCCAAGTCACGAGAATGAGTCTTAGTCGATGAGAGCAAAAGACGCCGTCTGAAACGTTCCCCCACCGAGGATCAGTGCGCGCGACACGTCAAGTTATGAGAGAAGAAGAGAAAAAAAGACCAGCTGAATAACCCAGGCATGATTTGCATATCAGGTCTTTGTTATTATGCAGTATTTGTCCCACTTGATGCTTGACACGTGGGGTTGACCCTGCAGACTTTTTACTGTACAGAGAGTGAGTACAGTACAGTGATGGTTGTAGCTAGACATACCCGAGAATTCAGTGCGACTGAGTCCCATCCTCCACTGCAGCACTATCATTGGTGTCTGTACCTATCTAAACGCTCGTTGATCCCCCCAATCGAAGCTCTCAGGCACGGACCTACCGAACCAAGAAAAAAGGCGCAGGCGGGCCGTGGAAAAAAGCCAAGTTCGGTTTACGTTGCAGCCAACCAATTGACAAGGATCCCTGCAAAGAAGATCAATAGACGCTTATTTGGATGTGGATGGGTTTTCCGTAGTCCGCCGATTTTATGACCAGAGATCGGAGCAAGAGCACAGAGCTTTTTGTCGGTGTCCATGTCCAAAAGACCGGATGAATGATCCATGTACCCTAGGTCTCAAGCTGGAGAGAGACATTCGATGGTGATACAAAGCACTGTCTCTAATGAAACACTGAACATGTGAAAGATGAGGGGATCTCAACTGCTACAGACATGCTGTGCACGTCATATGAACATTCCTTCCCTCTCTCTTCCCCCCTATTAAACCCTTCCACTGCCATTCTATTGTTCCTTATTTTCGCTTATTATTCTCGCTTTTTCCTCCTCCGGTCTCCGCTACCGAACCGGCCCTGCTCTTTTTTCCATCCGGTCTCCATACGTTCGATCGCCACCCACTGCGCTACTGCACGCACAATATCCACTGTTTGTTGAGTAAGGTGACATTTTTCTTGAGGAAAAAAAGCTCCATCGGACGATCAGAGACTAATTCTTTGGTGTTTTTGGTAGAAGAACGGCCGAGAGGGATTTAACTTGGATCACCACCGCTAGAGATCGTCAGTGCGCCAGACTTTCTGATCGTCAGATCTTGGTTACAGAGCACTCTCTTCACTCTCCGATTTACTCCCGACTCTCTTTCCATCCATCTTCACAGAGTACATCCACTCTAAACGCCTGGGTGCATGACACCACCTTGTGCATACTTCACCGCCCAATCCCAAATCCCCTAGCTAGTCCCTCCCGCTTAGAACATCCCTGCTAGCCGTCCCTGGAACTGCAACTCAACTTGGCATCTGTCAATATCCTGGTCACTACTCGTGGATAAAGGCAGTCGCTGCTGCTGCAGACCGCAACTCTTTTTCGCTTGCTTGAGATTCTCCATTTTCTTGTTTCTCTTCCCAGCAACCGAGAACCCTTTTCGCTTCCCGCCTCACCGCGTAAAGGTCGTCATTAACTCCTGAACTGGGTTCGGAGATTGTTACTGTCGCTTGTGGTGTTTTTTTGTTGTTCTAGAAGGAGTAGTTAAGAAGAAAGGGAATGGAGGTGCTGTTATAGAAGCTGTGAATCCCCTCTACTCTTCTCTCAAACAGCATACCTACTTTCGTTTCTTTTTCCTTTTTTCTTCTTCTACTACTACCCTCTTCAACATACATAAGAACAATTAATTATCATCTTCCCCCCACTTCAGTTAATACATCAGTAGTGGGTCTCATGATGGATGAGAGGTCCGAGTCGAGAGCGTCAGGAACGACATACCACAGCTTCGACACGGAGTTATTCGAACCAGCTTCACCACCTCGTCCACCTGTAACATACAACACCACCACCCTTCAACAACTTCAGAATGACCTCCAACGTCAACAGCAGCCCAACACAGATTGGGTGAGGGAACGTCGACCACCCATGGCAAAAATGCAACGACAAGACTCAGGCTACGAGTCCAACACCCCACGCCGCACATCTACCTCCAACACATCCTCCACAATCGGTCGAAGATCCTCCGATGGCTCTTCAAGCAACGGCTCAGGCGTGAGATCTCGTTTCCGCAATCGTCCATCTCTCCATCGCTCATCAAAGACTCATCCTCGCACAAGCGCTCAATCACTCCATCTCGTGCACACAAACACAGCAACCCAACAGAAACAAAACGGCACATTCTTTCACTTCCCCTCGCCAGAGCCCATTCAACTCGCCGACAGCGTTCCCGATCGTCGCGTACAACCCACGCCCATCCCTTCACCACCGCCTCAGACAACACACTACTGGACGAGCGATCGCACGCGCCGTCTCGAGTACGCTGCCATCGACGCTGCTACACGTGGTGTAAAAGGTTGGGTGCTGCGACATTTGGTTCCTGATTGTTTCGTGTCTCGTGAGAACAGACATGTCTCATTCGACGACGATTCAGGAAGTGTAAGACGGTATCGTCTTGAGCTGGAGGATGATCATAGCCATATTGCCGAAAAGAGCGTGGCGGGGAATAAGAAGAATAAGAACCGACGACGTAAATGGCGATTCTGGAAACGCCAAAAGGCCGAGGCTCAACCCGCGGCGTACATTTGATCTCCCCCCTCAATCACTGAACTATCATCACCAGGGGCACAACAAAGAACCACCGCAAACATACATCAGCATCGTTGGCGTTATATACCCGTTGTCTTACAGTTTGTTTTTAATTGCTTCATTTTTTACACTATCGCAGGCACGGCAGAGCATGATAATTAATGATTTCTTCGAAAGCGCACGCAGAACTAAATGAAACTAGATGAAGAGACGGATTTGAACGAAGAGAAGTATGCATTGCTCATTATAAGAGAATAAATCGCTATTGCTATTATTAGTTAGTATTGTTTAAAGCCAAGAAATTGACATTCTTACAAACAAACATTGATCATTTGAGCGTCCGTGATGTTTTCTTTGTCCTCACCCGTAATGCTTTCTTTGTTCCCGAATACCAGCTTGGGCCATGACTTGAACAATAAGAGCGAGAATGTCGCTCGAATTCCTTATGTTTCGGTCCAAAAATCTGTAAATACTGATTCTAAAAATGTCTTCCTCGTCGGAATTGAGCAGTGTTGATACGCCTACAATGCTTCTCTCGCCGACCCGATCCCCGACACCTTCCGTGTCCGAGACCCCACTTCGGAGTTCCGTTTCGGAACCGCCTTTGGGACCCATCACGCCGACCGCAAGCCATCGATCAATTTCCACCGGAGAGCGCAAACATGAGAACAGCTCGGCTATAGATGACGCGATCGAACAAGTCCCTTTCAACATAGCGCAAATGGTAGTCAACATGCAAGAGTACTATACATCCGAACTCGCAGCCGAAAGACAAAGAACAGACGATATCACCCGTCAAAATGAGGAGATGATACGGAGAATGAACGAAATGGATAAGAGGTTACAAATGCATGTTGTCTTGATGGATGGGTTTGTTGGGTTTATGAGAGAGGTCAAACAAGAGCAGGCTGAATTGGCTATTGCGAGGGAGTTTGGTGGTGTTCATTTGCAAGAGGTCAAAGAGCTTGCAAACAATTCTGTGGGCGTGCAACCAGTCCTTGAGCCAACTCCGCCATCTTCAAGCGATGATAGAGTTGAGGCGAGTGATGAACAAAGAATTGTGCGCTTCGAAGAAAATGAGATACGTCCTATTGTGGAAGAACTCTTTGATCAGTTACCGCCGACACCGATCATAGATGAGGCGCCGAGAATGAGTACTGGACGACGAGCGCCAAAGAGGAAGAATCCTCCTCTTAGACCGGATCGGCAGGTTAAGAGACGGACGAGAGCGGATGTGAGGAGTGTGAGGTTGAGGGGCAGGACGTGGACGCCTATCAATAACGAGTATGAGTCTGAGAGAGGTGAAAATGATCAAGATTATACTCCGGATGCTGAAGAGGAGGATGATGAACCAGTGACAGTACCACGTACATCACCATCACCTTCTCCATCCCCATCAGAGTCCGACACCGAAAAGCCCCGCTACTCCGTCTCCCGCTCCGTTGCCCCCCGCCACGCAAACGGTCCCCCAGGCAAACCCTTCAAATACCACCGCATGCCCAAGACCGTGGCAGCAGTATGGCAAGAATGGAAGATAGGAAGTCACGGTAATCCAGCCATCGAAGAGCTTGAGACAAAGTATAACACGACCTGGCGAATGGGGACGTTGAAGGAGCGTAAATATGCGAGTAACTATGTTGGTGTGCGTCAGAAGATTGTAAGAAAGGTGGAGGAAATGTGTGAGGAGTTGAAGATTGGAGTTACGGAGGCGTGTGAGATGTTGGATAAGTGTGTTGATGGTAGGATGCAGCTTTTGATGACGGCGTTGAGGAAGGGGGAGGATCCGCTTGTTGTTATACCAAGGAGATGAGGTGAAAGCATAAGAGATGAAACACCTTCTGCTATATTAGATTAGCATTGGGACTACCTTACTCTATTTTGATGCCTTAGAATAATTCTTGTGTCACCTGGGAGGCAGGCAGAAATTGCGCGTTTGTTTATATCATTGACCGGCAGGTGCACCGACCGATTTCTCTGATGCATAGTAACTACAGCTCTTTCCCGATCCTACAAATGTCGCGTAAGAGGGAAGGAACGAAGGAGCTGTCACGAGGACCTACCCTCTCGCTAACTCAAATCTTCCTTCAGTGCTCCTCCCAGTCTCCTCCCTTTCTTCTTCTAGTTGACCCTTATTTGACTAGGTACTTTACTCTTCTCCTCAACAACGATCTTAAAGACTCGTGTGGGTACCCAGCCTGCCCATCAGCCCACAGCAAACAGTCATCACAAGCTGTTACCGACGAACGCCATCATCAGGAAGCCGTTACAATTGTATTGTTTGTAAGCGCCCAGCCCACCGATCAGTCCACGGCAAACAGTCATCGAGACTTTCTTGAGATGAATAAGAACTGACACCTTATAGAATATGCGACGATCTATCCGACAGATACTACAACGGGCAAGCTTTCCGTCTTGCCGAGCACGAATCGAAGCCTTGGCGAACCTTCGGCGTGCCAAATCATCGCTCTCGCTACCATTTTGCTGTCTGTCGTGCTACCCTTGAATATGCGAATGCTCGCCAACAGCATAATTCTGCACGCTTACCAGACCGAACTCAGCGGCGATAACGGCGACGGGGAATTGAGGTGTCCGAGCAAACGATGCCTGACACAAGAATCCTCCTCTAAGGCATAGGCTGCCAGAAGAGAGTAGTCTAAGGGCAAGTCTGAACTCGCATAAATTCGTCGAACGATTTCGTCCCTTATGCTATCATCTCATTTCCTCTCCAGTTCGTCCTTGAAATCAGCTCGAGAAACGCACATTGCAGGGATCGTGCAGATGCACTCGGGCAGGCTATCGTTCACAACCCTTAGACGCATATCGCAGAAGTCATCCTTTCACGCATGAAATGCTTGTCGAACGGCCATCACACCCGGAACATCTGCCTCAGCGAGCAGTCACTCCATTATGGACCATATTACCCAAGAAGGTAAGGGCAAAGAATCTATCGCAGGGATATACTTCTCGTTAGACACTTCCCTGGTTGCTTTTCTTCTCTCCTTAGCACCACCCATACAGAGACTTTGTAAGTATACACTCACAGCAAGTTACCATCAAGGCATCGCCAAATCAACGACCTTCTCAAGGTTCCTATACTAATATTAAAATATAGATACTACACAACATTAAATTAAACTACTACTAATAAGGAAATTTGCAAGTACTTACCCAAGATCTTCAACAAGCTGTTGCCGAGCTGTCGCTGGCCTCTTATATTATTCTAGACAACAGTCTAATGTTCTGCCCGCCTTATCCTCTCAAACCATAGCCTCCTAGCCAGATGCCTACGTTCCGAGTGCTTGGCGAACCATCGCCTCGCTGAAGTCAGATACGCAAATAAGAATTATTCCGTTTAGTAACGGGCCGGAAAGCAGTATCAAGGCCCATAAAGATCACAACAATGCGCGACTGGTCGACGCCCAAAGGTTAAGAATTATATGCAATCAACCAGATCTCACTCTTAGCGGCGATGAGCAGGGACCCCGCGCTGAAACCATCTAGATTTCCCATGGCAAGAGGCTTTCGGAGATCGCTATGCATTTAGGGACTTGCCAAGAGATCCATCGCTCAGAGTTCAGCAACCAAACGGCAGAAAGATGATTATTCGAAGTAGCAATCAGATTATCATGAGGCCGCTGCATAATTGAGTCCTCAGAACATCCCAGCGAATGCGCATCGAGATCCCAAACACACGGTTTAGGTGAAGAATCCTCCCCTAAGGATTAGGCCGCCACGACGGATCAACCTAAGGGATGGTCTGAATTCGCATAAAGCCGATAATGTTTCGTCCTTATATTATCATCTCATATCATCTTCGGTATACTAAGCGGTTCCCCCTTCCGCAACGCCGCCATTGAGAAAACTCAAAACCTTACGATGCACCCAGCAAGCACATCTCGTAGACTTCGAGGATTGAATATCCCCGATTGATTCTACAGAGATAAAGCCTCCCTGATCACTGAGAACGCCCGAGACGCTGTTGAACTACTGGCAAGTGGAAAACCGATACTCCAATGGTTAAAGTAAGTACTCAGTCAAGATCTCTACTGAGTTGTCGCTGAGTTGTCATCATAGCCACGCCGCAATGATACAACGATCTGCAAGAGTTATATTACAGCGAAGAAGCGTGCCTGCCCAGCATTGCTGTACCTTCGGCAGGTCATGCATAAGTACCCCAATCCAAACATGCCGATCCAACGACAAGCCAAACGAGAACATAGATGGCTATGGCAACAGCACAACGCCTGTTGGCGACCAGACTCACAATAACTTAAAACACTTAAGAACAGCCCACAGATCTATTTAAACGGCAAAGCGTCGGGGACCCCTCGGAGAAACCATAATGATTTCCCTTATAGAGAGGCTTAGTTAGACCCTCGGTCATATGGGTGCAAGGAGAACGAAACACCCCAAACGCCTATCTACTCGCTAAGCGCACCACGCAGCCCGGCAGCAGGACTATGACGGCCTCCAACAAATACATCGAATCAACTCTGTCTTCAAGCAGCACGCTATAGCCACCTGTCGGCAATTATCTGGATCTTCTACAATCAAGCATGACACTGCCGTCTTCGACACCGGGAAAGACTGATCGGTTGAAGGACTTGGTGTTCTGTCTGAGATCAGAGGCTGCGACAAGTAGGTTAATACAAACTGTCGCTCCTAACATTATCTCATTAGATAAGAAATGAAGAACTGTTCTCTGAGGCTTAAGGCGTCCAAATATGTAGCCCAGATGCTTTTCCAAGCTGATAGAAGGCATTTCGTCTCTTGTGCTCACAGCAACCAATTCTTTGGACACTCTGACGCCTACCGACCTACTCATACTCCTAGGGAGATTTTGGAAGAAAGAACTGGCCTAATGTTCAATTTTACAAAGAGCGTTTTGGTCAGTCTTAAACAGCATGTACAATGAACAGGCCCTTTGAGACCCACACTCAGCCATGTTGCTTTGTTCGAACAACGATATCTTCTAAGAACAGATTCATAATTGAGAACAAGACTCATTGCAGAGTGGTATAAAGATCTCTGGATGCCGTTTACAATGGAATTCTCTATCTTCAATCTCCACAGTCTCTGGTAGACATCTCTTCAAAAGCATCCTGAGCATATCCCCAAACATCTCTACATCACTCTTACGCAACTTGATCAAATCTCACACTTACTCAAATCCCATTTCTAAAAAGCCGTCAATATGTGTTACACCAGCATCCTCCACTTCACCGACTGCGACACCCGTCGCCCAGCAGTCATCAACCCCGAAGACGGCACAACCCTCTACCACCCCCTCGAGCCTCCACGAATCTGCAAACATGCTCATCCTCTCATCCCTGGCTGCCCATACCATGGATCTTGCTGTGTCCCACGCCAGATGTTCCATTGCAGTAGAATTCGCAACCCGCAGATCGCATGTCTAGGCGGACAAGCCTACCACCAAGTCGTGGACCCGCGCAGCCTAGACTCATACGACGGTCTCTTGACTGTCAGCTATTATGATTGGGAGGATATGCACATGCCTACGCAGGGGTTGGAGTACGAGGAGGATATTCGACGGGGGTTCTTTGATGCTGGTGCTAAGATGTATGAGCTTTCTACCTATGGCTTAAGGACTATCAAGTGCTTCAACCAGAACGCAATCTTTCCTAATGTTGCTCAAATGGAGGAACTTGACTTTCTCCAGCATGGCGAGACATATTGGGAATGGCTGGTCGCGCGCGAAGAACTTCACCAGCTCACGCAAGAATGGGAACGTCGTGCCAGAAAAGGCACCATGGAGGTCTGTCCCGCCAGTCATCTCGAGGAGCATCCTATTCTAAGCAACTTTCCCAAAGGTCCCTGGACACACCCTGGATTTCCCCAATTTGTGTCTCTACCTTTCACTACTGCCCAGACTTTTAAGAGTCTTGAGGATGTTCTCCGCTGGCATCCTTTCTACACGACGATGCATAACATGCCTTCCACGCCTAAGACTATTGTTCAGCGATCGCGCTCTCCTGCACGACCGCAGAGCGTCAACACTGACTATGTTCGTCGTCGTGTTGAGAATGCGAACCGACCCTGGCCGGGTGAGTGGGAAGGTATCATTCCATCAGGCAAGGATCTTCCTCTCCGGGATTGGGATCCTTCTAGCAAACATTCTTCTATGCTTCCTGTTGCTGGAAGTGATCTAGATGCCGAATCGCCTGGACCTCAGATTCCTCCTTGGGTGATTCCCTACGGTGAGGAGCCTGATATGGGCTTTAAGAAGGTCATTCCTTGGAATGAACTGGCTACATTTGTTGAATCACCACCTGTTAGTCCCAAGACTGTTCCCTCTCGCGTGGTGATCCCAACTACTCCAGAGGTCAATGAGGCTGTGGCTGTTCTTGACGAGATCAACTCTATGCCCTATGACGATGAAGGTCAACCCGAGTCTGCATACCCCGACGACGGTGGATGGAGCGAGTACGTCAATGTCGAAGGACGAGCTATCCGGGACTACATGCGTGTTTCCATCCCCCAAACCCCTTCTGATCATGATTCAGAATTGACTAGGGATGATCCCAACGACGAGCAGTTCCAGTGGTGGCACGATTATATCTCTGCCGAAGAACAAGCTGTTTGGCAGTATCTCCGTGATTTTGACCAGCAATCGCCTAAGCTTAAGAGGCGACGAAGCGATGACTCGGACAAGGAGAATGATCCGAGAGAGGCCAAGCGATACCGTACTGCCTAGAGCATTGAGTAGGAGGAGTTTGTGGAGAAGTTAGCTCAGGATGGAATTAGAGTCTTGGATTGAGAATATGGGAAATGATAGCTGAGGCTGGTCCTTGGCACTTCAGGATAGAAGACGTTAGACTTGACGATTTTGTGATACCCTCCTTAGATTGATACCCTGTTTGGACTGAATAGAAATGAGAAAATTGGCGAGAAACACTACCGCTGCAATTGTGCCTTATCGTGAAGCACGTAGGCTCATTACTGAGATACGTGTATCACCATAATGAACAACATAAATAAGCTGATTTATCCATTTTCCAGACAAAAAGCCTGGCCAAGGCGCCTATTGAGTAACAACTCCATAAGTCGTGATGAAATGAAAGTCTGTGTGGTACGGTTGCCTTATTGAGGTTGTATTAGCATCGGCCCGGGGGTGTCTGCCTTGTCTCAATGCCAATAAACCATCCCACAGTAAATACTGGAACAAATAAAAGAAGAACATGAAACGATGGAATTATCCGAAATAGGAAACCAATACGATTGCGAATCCTTGACCTGTCAACCACAAAATCGGGACCTTTTGACATCCCCGCTTTAAGGCAGAGTCCCGGGCATTTTTGGACATGTCACCCCGATTGCTCCGTCTAAATGCGGCGCATTAGCCGGCGCTGCTCAGTTAGGAAATCAGCCTTAACAAACGCCTTGATTGAAAGTGGGCAGCTTACGGCTTGTGCTTGTGCTAGGGGAGGGGAACACAGCCCGATGATAGGATTAGATTACTCGTAGCGACACTAATCTAATCGGTCTGACTGTCAGCTTCCTTTACAGAAACGTGGGACACTAGGACTTACTCAATGTCGAAGATGAGATATAAGATGTCGCTCTTACTCTTTTCTCTTTTCTCAACTTACTCTCATCAACTCACATATACTAATTAATATCTTGAGCTTTGACAGCCCACCATGGTGGTAAGTTCCACTACTCTGAGGCTTAGACCAAAATAGTGGCAAAACGCCCGTATAAGCTGGCATAAAACGACCAGCATACTTTGCCTTTTCTGCGCTTCGCGATTATTCTGATGCCACTGTATTCAAGACTCAACTAACACAATCACAGAGAGTGCCTATTTTTAAGAGTCCCATTAGCGGAAAAGCCCCCAAAGATGAACCCATCAAATCCGAAGACGACCTACCCGCAGGCATAATCTCCGACAAAGACGCAACTCTCCATTTAGAACCCATCCCCAATAAAGCACTCCTCGTCAAAATCCAACCTCCCAAGGAACCCTCGGTTAGAATCCCCCATGTACCATGCGACATCGTCCTAGTCATCGACGTCTCAGGCAGTATGGGCGAAGCAGCCCCAGTACCTGGTGAGACAGACGAAGGCACTGGACTTTCTGTTTTAGATCTCACGAAACATGCTGCAAGGACTATCATTGAGAGTATGAATGAGAATGATAGATTGAGTATTGTTACTTTTGCGTCAAAGACAAAGGTTCTGCAACCGCTCTTGCCGATGAATAAGGAGAATAAGACAAAGGCTATTAAGAATGTCAAGAGTATGAGACCTCTTGATGCGACGAATCTTTGGCAGGGCATGTTGGAGGGCATTAAGCAGTTCAAGACGGGGGAGGTATCTACGAATGTTCCTGCTATCATGATCCTCACGGACGGTATGCCCAACCATATGTAAGTTGCACCTCGACTCCCAGACTCCAAAGCAGCTCGGACTTACATCCTTAGGAACCCTGCGGCTGGCTTCGTGCCCAAGATTCGCGCTATGGGCTCTCTTCCAGCATCAATTCACACCTTCGGCTTCGGCTACAGTTTGCGCTCCGGTCTTCTCAAGTCAATCGCTGAGATTGGGGGTGGTAACTACGCCTTCATTCCCGATGCAGGCATGATTGGAACAGTCTTTGTCCACGCCGTCGCCAATTTGCAAAGTACCTTTGCAACACGCGCGGTGCTGAAACTTACGTACTCCAAGCCTTTGGCCCTCTACCAAACCACTGGTCCTTCTGTCCAACAAGATACTATTAAGTCTGCGGATGATTCGGAGGATAGCGTGACAGAGATGACTATACATTTGGGAAATCTGCAGTTCGGTCAATCGCGCGATATCTTCTTGGAGATGAAGAGTGGCAAGGAAGTGGAGTTTCTTAACGAGACAGATCCTTCTCGCTCTATCGTGGAAGCGTATTTGACATACGTCAAACCTGGGAATGACATCAAGAGCCGCATCGCAGTCATGGAGTCAAAGGAGTCGTCATTCATCCCCATGGTTACCGCCCAGCGCAGTGTTCTCGAGCACACTGACCTCCCCGCTTCAGAGATTGCTTACCATGAGTCCAGATCTATGATCTGCCACTTCATCTCAAACCTTTTCACCTTCCAGCGTGACGATGAACGCGTGATGCTAGGCGACATCAACAGAACGGACAAGATGGGGCAACTTAAGACCCTCGTCACCATACTTCCTGCAAAGGACTTTAACGACGAGAAGAACAAGTCACTCATGCAGGATATTTCGCCCGAGGAGCCCAAGGGACAGGTTTTCCTGGCGATCGAGAGCACCGAATACTTGTGGAAATG
Source organism: Fusarium luffae (assembly GCA_013184325.1). Taxonomy (NCBI): domain Eukaryota; kingdom Fungi; phylum Ascomycota; class Sordariomycetes; order Hypocreales; family Nectriaceae; genus Fusarium; species Fusarium luffae. The sequence goes on from JABCJV010000463.1 coordinate 46,350, forward strand.
GGGATGCCATTTCTTACCCTCTCTTCTCAATGCGCATACTCGCCAGGTGTGCAACTCATTCAAAGACCCTGGGCCTCTTCAGTATGGAACAGAAAGTCCCCTGTTCATATCCTGCCGCGATGCACTCGACAAGATCTTCGACGATCTCCCCGTTCCAGAACCATCAATTGATATCCGCTCGCAACCCGGGGTATCTCCTGTCGTCGCCAAGGCTAGGGCCAGAGTCCCTGTAAGCATGAGTGTTTATCGCAACAGCGCAGGTGTATGCTTCGCAGCATCAACAGAAGTAACCCTCGCATCTGGTCGCATCGTACAAATGCGCAAGCTCCGCCGTGGAATGAAAGTGCGTACACCAAAAGGCTCTCGTCGTGTCGCAATGGTTCTCAAAACACCCGTCGAGCAAGAAGTTCTGTGCCGCGTCGGCTCCATCCTCGTAACACCATGGCATCCAATTTCTTCCGACGGCAAGCACTGGGACTTTCCCGCCAACGAAGCGAGCGCTGTTGTAATGTACACTGGCTGTATTTACTCCATTCTTCTAGAGCGCGATGCAAGTGTTGCTGCTCATGCTATTCGTGTTGGAGATATGTGGGGTGTGACTTTGGGTCACGGAGTTATGGCTGGGAATGATGTAAGAGCTCATTCGTTCTTTGGCGATTATAACTCTGTTGGAAAGAGTCTATTGGGTCTTGAGGGACGGGGGAATGGGGTTGTGATTGGGAAGGGAGTTGAGAGGGATGAGGAGAGTGGACGAGTTATTGGGTTTTGTCAACCTGCGAAGTGACTTAGACGAGGGTGACAGAAATTGGAATGTGGCCAAGACGTGGTAGATTGACTTAGCAGTTTTGTCACCGTAATAACAAGTCGACTTTAGCTCTCTATGGCATCATCGCAAAATGAAAAGATAATGAATGCAAAATAGCCACCAAGTCATAGACTATGCTAATCAAAATGAGTAATTTTCCATATCTTTTCAAGCTGACAGTAATGTCCGCTCAGTGGACAATTCCATCAGCTGTTTGATACACTGGTTGTCAAGTGCTAAGATCTGAGCGGGACCCCATTTTTCAGCACACACCCCCACCGATGACGTCCGAGGCAAAAATGACGGACTTCCGAACTCTCAACACCAACTTTCTCGGCTCCGGCGCTCTCCATTACCAATCCAACTTCTTCACTTTCTACAATAACCTTCAGCGCCCCTCACCCGCGCAAGCAGATCTCAACGACATCGCGCCTATTACAATCGCAAGCGCCAAACCTTCACACACAGCACAATGTCATTATCGGCCAGAATATTACCGAGGTTACGGCCCTTCCTCACAACATCACGAACAATCGTCAGCGCCGCACCAAGAACACAACCAGACCCATGGCCGCAAAACAGCCCGCTAGGTTCATACTACGACACTATCTTGCAAAGTCCCTCAACTCAACCTGCCGATAGACCCGAAGTACCGCCCAAATCCGCCGACGAAAGCGTTCAAGACGAATTTCCGACCAAACAAGCTACACAAACACCGCAAGAAAAGGCGAGGCTAGTATTCGGTTCGCGCGTACTAGGTCAAGCAGAGAAGGACGAACGATTAGCTACGCGGAAAGCAAAAGCGACATACATCGCAGGCGTGCTCGTGCCGCCGAAACCCGAAGAGCCGGATAATTGCTGCATGAGCGGGTGTGTGAACTGTGTGTATGATCAATACAGAGATGAGCTGGAAGAGTGGCAATTGAAGAATGCTGAGGCGCAAGCGGCGCTGAAGAAGCATGAGGGTTCTATGGATGCGGACGGTGGAGGCTCGGAAGCTAATTGGAAGGTGGGCGAGGCGAAGATTGCAAAGGACTTCTGGGATGACGAGTTGTATGTAAGTTTGCCGGTGGGAATTAGAGAGTTCATGAAGACGGAGAAACAGTTGAAGCAGAAGCATGAGAGCGAGGGGCCTAAAGAGGGTTGAGCCGAGACGATATGAAGACGGTTCTACAGAGGGCTGAACAGACGCGATATGAGAGGGCTATCCTGGATTTTGAGATGCAGAACCTCAACGGCGTACTTGGATGTGAGAGGACGTTTCTGGGTAACGCACAGCAACAGGAACTCTATTAGCGCAGGCATCGAACGATGTCAACGTTTAAGCGCAAACCGTGATAAGGCTGCGCGCTTAGTGGACGGAAGATGAAGTTAGTCGGACGTTTTACGGACGATGAGGATTATATACCCCATGCATCCCAAGGGGGTGGGAAGAATAGAGTTGAGACAATAGATTATAGACGATAACACCCCAATGGGGGGGTGAAGAACTGGAGTCCAGAGTTGTAGGTATAAATAGAGCGAGCCATCGTCTAACAGATACCTTCTTGTCTCCCCAGAGATTGCATGTTCAGCGCTCGTAGCCCCAACGTATACCAATACCAAAGCACCTGTAAGCACGTTTGCCCGTTTCTGTTGTAATCATCGTCTAGACCCTCAGGAGTATCCGTTCTGAATGTTATCGCTTAGGCAAAGACACCATGGACACCAGTCGTAAACGGAAGTATGAAGATGTCGACATGACAGACTCTACAGAGAACGACCAAGTGAACAGGCCAGCAAAGCAGTGGAAGGCCACGATTCCTCTGTTGGGAGATAGGAGGACTGGCGGCAACGGCTTTAACGAGCAGCGAAACGGCATGCAATTGAACAGAGTACCACAACAGTGGAAAGTTACCCTCTCCATCCCGGGTACTAGGAGCACTGATGGTAAGGATACTAACAATCCAGAGGAACAGCTGAACGCTGCCCACAAGGACAAGGCAGTTACTGCATTACAACCACAGGAAAAGAAAGAGGCCCCTGTGGACCGGACCGCCGATGAAGACAACAATGCAGAACAGAGTCAGGACGACACTTCCACGGAGGATGAGGACAAGAAAGGTACAGAAACGGAACCTCCCACAGAGGTAAACTGGATAACCTATGAAGAGAGGAACCCGGAGGCTGTTGACATGCCCCCGTCTCGGGTTTCCCATCCAAGTCCCGAGGAACAAAACCAGGACCGAGACAGAGTCTGGATTCCCACCATGATCATAACCGAAGCCGACAAGGAAAACTTCGGTCCCTTCATGAAAGTCGGCATCATTACCCTTTCACCACGGGTCCATTCATACACAGTTTCACCACTGGTCCACTCATACGTAGTCAAGCTTGGTGATGACATCCAGCAACAATACCATGTCCATCTCAGGATCCATAAAGCTTTCCATGGGTGGTGGAAGTGCGTGGCTTCTCATCTTGGTGAGAGACAATGCAACAAGCAGGGAAGGCCACAGGCAATCCGTCGTGAAAAGAAAAAGTTGTCCTTTTTCAAGTGGCCGGCGATTCTCTTCAAGATTCATGACTTAGAGGATCAAGAGAAGTTGGTCGGTTTTGGTCATGAGACTTTTCAGAATCTGCATCCGCATCACATTCATGCGCTCGTCAGGGTGTTCTGCCACGAGGTTGTCAGAGACACAATGCTCAACAACCCAAAGTTGAACGACCTGACTCTCCGGGTTCGATTCGGCTCGATTGCTCCCCCAGATGAACACTTGAGCACAGACTTGAACCGATTCGCCTACTTCGATCAGATATGGCGAGCAGCACCCTCAAGAATGTCGCGGTGGCCGAGAATGATGGGCGCAACTCTTGCGGTTCTCCATTGGAAGTGCAATCTCGATGCTCGAGGTGTCAACTTCAAGATTGCTCGAATTTCACGGCATTTCGTAGGCCTAGTCTTGGAGAATCCCAAGCATGTTCAGTCTTTTGACCCAGAGTCATTTTGCGCACAGAGTCTGGCACTACAGATTGTGAGTAATCCTACATGGCCAAGACCAGTCTCTGTGTTGCTGCCCGAACAGGGTCAGGACATTGCGATTTTTCATCGTGCATGGGAGGCTTTCAGTGATGCATACCTGTCAGCAAGCCAAATGCTTCTATGGAAGCATGAATCAGGACACGTCCAGCGTTTGCCCACCTCGGTATTATGGTGGGTGGTTCAACTCGGGGTGCCTGGGTCCACTGTTCCCCAGGGACGTAAGCTATAGAAGCTTATGTTGCTATGTTAGTAACAAAGCATTTGTTGCACATTCATGGCAACGGAGGGTCATCGTTCGAGCTGAAAGCTCAAGATTGTCATTCGTCAAGTAGTTTATATGATATCTCTCGTAAATCTGTGCGCCATTTTCCCAACTCCAAATTCTCATAAAACACTTAGTTGCTCTTGGTCTGCTGGGCAGCGTTTCGGTCATGCTCGTCGATATCGATAGCCTCCCAGGGGTAGTTGATCCAGACGTCGCCGACAGTCTCGGCAGCGGAGTAACGGGTGGCGAGCATCTCGTCGGGGAGCTTGCCCTTCTTGGGCTTGTCCTTGTTCTACAAAGAGTCAGTATATATCGAAAGCTTGGTGATTGTGACACGTACGTGGAGGACAAAGATGCTGAACTCAGTCTTGGGAGCGGGAGCACCGTCACCCATGCGCTGGCGGGCAATCTCGACGTCCTTCTCGAGCTCCTTGACGGCGTACTCGAGGGTTGTTCGGGTGTCGTCGACCTCATCAACGATAAGGATTCGCTTTCCGACGAGGTTCTCCATCTCGCCGAGAGCGGTCAGATCGAGCCACTGTGTTCGGGTGACCTTGGTGCCGGGGGCCTCGACTTCGTCGTTGCCGAGAGATTCGTAGAGGGAGAGACCGATGGCCTGGATGGGGATGTTGGGAGCGCCACCCTTCTTGAGGAAAGATCGGAGGATTCGAGCAGGGACGTAACCACCACCGCCGATGGCGATCAGAAGCTGGGGCTGGAAGTCGGAAAGGAGCTTCTCAGCGGACTTCTGGCACATCTTGTGCACCTGGAGGGCATGTTAGCAAGAGTTCAGTGTATTTTGTGCCATGTCAAGCAGCAGAGATAATGAGGGCATAAAAGTGCGTCAAACCACAGATGAGACATGGTGCCTCATATCTGGTGGTATTGTCGCATCATGTCGGACATTTTTCATGATGCGCATCACGGCCCTCATCATCAAGGCGGGGTGGCGGGGTAGTAGTGGCAGGTTCCTTACATCGTTGTATGTGACGTAGAGCTTCTCAACCATTTTGGCGGTATTTTATTGTAATCGTGGGATATATATCGAACGTCGAGCGACACAGAATACAGAAGTATACAGAAGAGTAAAGAAAATGGCGCGACGGGGGACAGATGAAGAGGAGAATTATATTACTGCCCAAGAAGCAAAAAATTAAAGACGGAAGAAAAAAATAAAATAGGGCCGAGGCAACCGCGCCCGCCCGGGGATGGATCTCCAAGCAATTTTTTTTCCATGGCAGGAAACGATGGACATGGGTCTCCACATGAAAGACCCGCCAAATCATCGGAAGTCGCCGATAAGAATTAACGTGCTACCTAAATGCGACTTCATGGGTTGTGAATGGTGTTTGTAGCACGAAGGACAAATCTCTATCATCGACTACGGGCTGTCGCGTTGTTACCAAGATTCGTCCTTGAAGCGAGTTTGCAGAGAAGCAGAAGAAGTGGACGAGAACCCGGTATTGTGCAGTGAGACATACTTCTCATAAGTGTAAGATACTGCAACATCAAATGCAGTTCACTGTAGGTTGCTTGCCTATCTGGCGCAAGCAGGGGTCATCCATCCAATGTTGTATCTCGTCTGGTAGTGACCTGTGATAAGCTTCTTCTGGATACATCTTAAGTACACAAAACATCACCAGAGGTAAAGAGATACAACGATGAGCCTTTGCTTGAGGGCATCAAGAACCAGAACAAATGAATGATGATTCAATGATTTTGCTTCTGATAGCCAATCGCAATCTAAGTGTTGTTCCTGTCAGCCTTATAGCGATATTTTGCTTTATTATTAGCATCCGAGCCCGCTAATTGGCTTTGTGCCACCATGTCGTACCCGGTTTCGGAAAGCGGTGAAGCCCACTCTCCAGACGCGACGGGGTCCATTGAAGTAAACAAGTACCAATGCGACAACATCAAATAACGACAAATCATTGAAAACGACATTTAAAAATACACCAAATGAAAAGACCTTAAACAATCGGTCTCATCAATAAGTTAAGAATATGGAGGAATCAGCGCCAAAGCGAAGGCGTACATCGCCCAGTGCTTCACACAATGTCGGCGCATCAGAGCAAGAACCCGCGTCACCTCGAAGAAGACGTCCATCTTATGCTTCACCCACCATGGCAAGCATGTCACGGAACAACCCCGAAGCTTTTGAACGAGCAAGATCAAGGTCAAGATCAAGGTCACCGGTGAAATTACCAGCCAATCGACGGTCGTCGGCATTTACTTTTGATAGTCCTTCGGAAGCTCTTGCTGCGCGCTTGGCGACGAGTAGGATCGTTAGTGATGCTCCTACGCCAACGCGCCCTGAGGATGGATCGCTTAGACGGGTGAGTGGTGGGATGGCTTCTGCTGCTCGGCGTAGCCCGTCGAAGCCTGCGGCTCAACCTGCGCCTGTGGAGGATGACGGGTTCAATCCATTTAAGCGTGGAGGATTGAGGAGATCACCGCCAGCTGGTGCACCACCGGCGGCTGAACCAGCGACAGCGCCGGAGGACGAGAATTTCAATCCGTTCAAGAGAGGAGGACTACGAAGATCACCACCAGCAGGAGTACGAATGGATATTGATGCGCCGCCTGCTTCAATGCCTGAACCTCAGTTACCGCTAGCAGTCCAGGCTTCTTCACCACCTGCTCCGCCAGCATCCATGCCAGAACCTCGAATTGAACCACCGACAGATGAACCTATGGTGGAACCAGATGACGAATCAGCTGTTCCTTCAGATGAACCTGCGCCTCCTGAAGAACCGTCCATAGCCAGGTCTACCTCACCTGTCGCAAGTCCATCGCCGGCTCGCTCATTCTCGTCACTTAATATCCAGCTTCCACCCCGATCATCGTCCGAGGTGAGATCGCCCTCTCTTGCTCAATCATCACCGATTCAGGATCCGACACAACAACAACAAGCCGAACCCGAATCCGAGGCCCAGTCAGAGCCCCAGTCAGAGCCATCATCTGAACCAGTGTCAGACCCAGTATCAGAACCTGAGCCCGCACCTGAATCTGCTCCCGAACCACAACGAGACTCTCCAAGCCCGCCGCCGCCTTTGCCAGAATTCTCACCCTCACCTCCACCAGCTTCTATGCCACCACCGAAATTACCACCCTTGTCTCAGTCAAACGCTCAAAATAAAGCTCCATCAGCATCGCAACCAGTACCCAGGCTACCGCCACCAGACAATGGACCACGCAAAAGCTTTCAGAACAGCCCGGTTAGGTTCCGTGAGCTATCACAGCAGCGCGATTCACCACTGGCAAGACCACCATCAAGACTTTTCGAGAAGCCAAAGAAGACCTTCAACCAGGCCACATCAGCTTCTCAGCAGAGAAAGCCAGCCCCACCGACAGAGACTGGACCAAGACAGCCGCGGCCATTTGATCCCAATGCAGACAAGAAGAAGGAACGAGAGAGGATTCAGAAAGAGATTGAGTCTCTGCAGAAGGATCTTCAGCTCGCACAAAGGGAGAATGAGCGTATTCGCGTAATGCAAGAGTCTGGCCGCACTCTTGCACCCACCGACCAGGATGAAGTTATTGACCTGATCCAGCGACATCTCATGGATGGAGACGCGGAGCCCGGCCAAACAGCAACTAAGCAATTGCTACACGCAGCATTGAACCCTACTGGTCTACTACCATTCGGCAAGACCATTGCTCCAGCGCCCTCGGCGCCTGTCGAGGATAAGCTGGCCTATATCAAGTCACATTATCCTGTTCCAATGACGGCAGACGAAGAACTGCCTTACCTGCAGCTGTTTACACCATTCACGGCATCCTCTACCATCTCGATTCTGCAGCAAACCGATGACGAGCCTTTCCGACAGCGTCACTCCATAGTTCTTCGATCGCGCGAGATCCCTGGAATCTTCACAGTCAAGGTGGAGATGATCGTCAATCCTCTCGAGCTCTCGGTTCTTGACCTCAATGTCACAACGTTAGAGCCTGTTGCGAAGCCAGAGCTTGGTCCCTTTATTGAGAAGATCTGCACTGGCGACTGCAACCGTTCTATGCAGCGCAATGTGGGTATCTTGTCTTGGGCAATGGGAGAGTGGCTTCGCATTGCTGTCGAGAGAGCAGGCTTTTGGTGTCAATTGGAACAAACTTTGGGTACCAAGGACGGTGTGTCGGAGGCTACAAAACAAATGCGCACTAGAAAGCCAAGAAGGAGAAAGGATGACGACGATGATGAAGACATGGACGAGACAATACGAGTCGAGTCTGTTAAGAAGGCTGACCTTATCCGCTACATGGGCCAGCAATATTTTGACCTATCAATACCATACAAAGATGCAGCGGAATCCGGCGCTACTCTACGGTTAAATTGGGTGGTGGACTTTGACTGGACGGGAGAAGCACAAAACAAACTCTCCGTCCTGGTCGGCGCCCCAGGCAAATGTGAGTATAGGACACTCCCATCGCATTAATCTTTCACTAACCACACATTTTAGGGCACCAAACAGACGAACGCGGAGTACTTGGAAAGATCCCCAAGCTTTTTGAAGACCTTGTACATGGCCAAGGAGACACAGAAACAGCTGTACGAACAATTGTAGCGCTCATTGCCGGAGAGCAATCATGATGGAGTTATATAGATCACGTACGCATTGGGTCCAGGAGTTGTTCTTGCGCAGGCCGCACCAGATACCAGATTATTGTAGATTAAAGTAATTGATCCTCAACAGCCAAAACACCTCCAAACCCCATTTTTATCCATTCAGATCATCGTCGAGAGGTAGATCGATTAGTCGACGGTGACGCCGAGCTGTCGTAGCTCAACCTTGGCCTGCTCAATCTCCGCTGTGAGCTCCTTGTGCGCGTTAGGGACGTCGTTGAAGGTGAGGATGCCGAAGCCGAGACGGAAGAGGAGGTATGCGCCGAAGGACACGAGAGCCCAGAAGGGAAGCTGCACCATATATCAGTAAGCAATTCGCCGTAATTCGTAGGGTCCAACGTACCACGGGGACGATCTGCTCCTGGATCAGGGGAGGAAGAGGGATGAGCTCAAGGAAAAGAGCAAGGTAGAGCTATCATAGTCAGTATTTATCGATCAACCGGAGATTCGAGGGTAAGCGTACGGAGGAGACGAGGAGGGCGAGAGAGATGGTTTGCTGAGCGCGAGTCATCTTGGCGGTGTTGATTAAGGAGCGTGAGTTGAGCGATCGCGGGGCGTCGATTCGGTTGCGATTGATGGTTGAGGAGACGTGTATAAGTTGTCAGGGGTCGCGTGGTGGAAATTCCCGATGACTAAGGTGGGGAGGCGAGTATTAGGTAATCATGCAGGGGTGAGTTGACGGCAGTCGATGTTTGGAACGCCTTCAGCGTTTGGAAGAGAGATTGTTTGGCTAAAGTTAGAGGTAATAATTACCCTCGGTTTATGGAAGCTCAATACTTGATCAATATTAATATGAAAGGTACAAGCCAGGCGGCTGAAGTCCCATGCCTACAGGCTGTCATGATGATAATTGCTACCCTAGACAACTTACACCACAACTTGGTATACCGGCCTTAAAGGATGAAAATACTGGTACCCCAGGTGCGATCATGGTTCATGATTCTTTTGTGCTTTTTGAATTGTGGAAGAGCTACTGAGAAACTACGAGACCTTCCAATCTCCGGTGAAGAACTCGATCGGATTAGTACGTGTGATCAATTAATTTAATAAATATTTTATTGCTGAAGAAACAACTGTATACAAAAGCGGATAATGCAAAACGTGCATTCCATTGAATGTTTTTGTATCTCGGAATTGATCTTCATAGCTTGATATATTTCATTCGGAGCGAGCGACATCTTTCAGGACGAAGGCTGCTAGTTCAATCCCATTGTCTCAACCCTCATTGCGATAAAGTGAATGAAGCGACTTAAGTCATCACAGTTGGGCAAAGAAGAATAGACGTTACTTAGAACTATTGCATGAAGGAAGATAACCTAGGAGCGCAGTACAATAGCACCAGCTGACACTGGCAAGATGGGGAGAGTGTCGGCCTATTGTTTGACATTTGTGTAGGCCTACTCAAAAAACTTGCCAGCTGGCTGCCTAATCTTTAGCACTCAAAGGAATGGGTTCTTTAGTTGAAATCGATTCACTGACTCCGCTCTGCTTCCCCTCTTCTTCCGTTCATGAGAAGATCGCTGTTGCCAATTTCGTTTCGCAGCAACACCTTCCTTCTCCTGTTTACTCCGGAGTAGCATTTCACGCATTCTTCCCCCTCCGTCCAACTCACATTGCACACTGTCTTCAAAACAACTACCGCGCAGCTTCATTCAAGGTAAGGAGACTCAGTCCTGTTATCCTTCATTTTGTTGTCATCTCCTTTCAAGTATCCCTTGATCTTTCTCAAGTTTAGATCATCCTGTCTCCAAAACTGTTGACGGCCCATTCTCCTCACTCTGATACCCTTCCACCGATCTCCTCGTTTGTTGCCAAATGGCTAATTAACATACTTTCAAAAGTTACAGCAGGCGTTTGTGCCTCACACTCCGACATGGAGCCCGACGATTCTTGGACGCTCAATGCGGCCGTGAAGCATGAGCGATCTTCAAGTCTCGACGACGTACACGACGACCCGAGTTCAAAGCGCCAGGCGGATGGTGTGTCTGGTGTCGTGCGCGATCCGGTCGAGTTCCTATGGAAAGAATGCGAGGATCTGGACGACGTCGAGCGTCTCAAGATCAAGGACAAAGCTGTGATACAAGCTGAAAAGTACTGTCAACGAATCCGAGCGGTGCTTGACCCTGTAGTCAGTGCTACAAATGATCGTACAGAGGCAATCATGATGGGACTGAGGATTGTGGAACACTGGTGCACTGAGCATGGTAAGTCGTTCTGAAACTGTTATTTATATTGTTACCATGTGTTAATGGATGTGCAGACCAAGCTCGAGCTAAACACAAAGATCGCCAGATTCTGGTCGGCGTGGAAGGACCAACTGGTGCGGGCAAATCGTCTTTCCTGGGATCACTCCTCAAATACCCCGAATTGTTCCCATCTGGGCAGGAGTCTGCCGCTACAGCGGTCATCGGCAAGGCTTCTTGGAACTGGGATGGCACCCCTGGATATGAGTTTCGTGCTCGAGTTACTTTCCGAGAAAAGAATGAGATCTTAGAGGAGATCCGGAAACTCCTGAAAGATCTTAATCGCTGGTTGCGTCTCCAGGCTGGCCAGCCCGATGATAGTAACGACTACGACGGACAGGATGCAGCAAACGCCGACGCTATCGCCATCTGCAGAACCGCGATCGAGCATCAACTTCCCAGAGTCCATGCTGTCTGGGGTCTGAATGAGAAAGATCTGCTGCGGCTTGCGAAGAGATGCCCGAAACCGATGAAATACAAAGACGCAGCACAAACAGTCTTCCCCAAGAACAACATGGCAACAAAGTTCCTGAATGATGGCAAAGCAGAATTCAACGCGAGCACAGCCGAAATGTTGTCGGAGGCTATCAAGCCATTCTTGGACTCGAGCACCAGCTCTTTTGGGGGTCAGAAAGAGTTCTCTGCTTGGCCTCTGGTCAAGGGTGTTCATATCTATGCCAAAGCCGATATTTTGAAGCCTGGCATTACCCTCGTCGACCTCCCTGGGTGCGGTGACGCTATTTCAAGCCGTTCCCAGATTGCAGAGAAAGTTTCTCACACCTTGGATGTACGAATGGTAGTCAGTCCCATTATTCGTGCCACGGATGAGAAACAAGGTCAAGCCCTCATGCAGAATGGATTCGATGAAGCGCACATGATGATTCGCGGAAAGATGGATCACCGTGGGTTCTGTGTCATTGCTTCGAAGATGGACGACATGAAAGTGGACTCCTATATTATTGGAATCCCCGAACTGGCCCGAAACTCAGAGGTTATCGAGAAGAATGGCAGACTCGAAGAGCTGAAGGATGAGTGGTCTTCCCTGAAAAGCGAGCGACGAGACGCCAAGAAAGCTGTAAAGGAAGCTGAAAGTCAGAAGAAGAAAGCTTCGAAGGCTTATAGGAAGGCAAAGAAGCAGTATGCCATGAAGGTGCAGAGTAGGTCTTACTGTCTTTCAATAACGGTATAACCATTGCTAACCAAATGTCTAGAGAACCCATACGAAAGCGACGCGCATGTGACTACTCTGAAAGCAGAGCGGGACGCTCGAGCACAAGCTCTTATGGATGCCAACAAACATGTCGAACAGTGCCGTATTCGAAAGACGCAAATCGCCAAAGAGATGAACTACATTCGTGATTGGATCGCTCATCGAGCTATCCAGACACGCAACACTCGCGTCATGAAGCGCCTTCGTGACAACTTTGCGCTGAGACAGAGCGGACTTGGCCACTCTGAGCAACCTTACGTGGATCCTGACTATGTTCTCCCCATCCTTCCGGTATCGACCAGAGCCTTCTGGCAACTGGAGAACGATGAACCTCGCATGGCCGGATTTCCCGATCAACTGTACACAGGCGTCCCCGCCGCCGAGCAGTGGCTTCACAAAGCCACCTTGCTGAAGCGTGAGAGGCATCTTGACGAAACCTTGGACGAATACCAGAGTCTCATGACAATGATGCGCCTCTACTCCGCGACCAATGGACAGGATGGGAACTTCAACTTCACTCGTTGTGAGGTTGAGGGTGCTCTGGCAGATACACATGCTTTTTATACCCAGGTAAGTCTCTTGAAGTGTACTCGAAGCCTTCCCTGACAAGGTGTCTACAGAAACTAGGGTCCAAACTTGCTGAGACTTGCGATGCGATCAACAAACTTGATCCACTTGAATACAAAGAAGTTGCCAAGGGGCGGTTCTTGCATGAAGCCAACCGGATCGTGCAGAAATGGAACTACAAGTACCCTGATAATGAGAACGACATTGAAAGAATGCACCATATGGCCTACGCTGCCAACATCAGACGTGATGGTTCTGAATACAAAAGCCCTGGTACTGGAGTAACGTACACCTGGATCGAAAATCTGTCAGTGCAGATTCTACTAACTGATTGCCAACTTTCACTGACCACTTGACCAGAGCCGCACCGATACTGAAGACACTCAGCCGTGACTGGGATGAGAAGATGAACAAAAGGTTACCACTCATCAGAGGACCAATGATGGCAGACTACTCAAGGCTCTTTACCGAATACCTGGACACGATTCAGCACGTCATCAATGAACGGGTGCCCTCGCTGGGAGCTTCCTTTGCGAGTATGCGATCGATCCTTGAGAATTCTCAACGTGCTACTGAGATCAGGATCGACGCTGTGCTGAGTCAATTGGCCGCGAGGACTGCGGGTGTCACTATCAATGCTGTCCAGGGATTGCAAGCCGATTGGAAACCAACGTTCGCGGATGCCATGGACAAAAGTAAGTGGCCCCATCGGACATTCATTGCATGAAATGAAGCTAATGGATGACCAGAGGGAAATGGTTCCACCGTAAAACGGGTAGCGATTATCCAGAGAAGGATCAATGAAGATATCCACCCCATGTGCGAGGAGATGATCAACCGCCTTGCCAATGGTATCTCCGGAAGACAAGCTGAGGTGCCAAGTCAGTTGAGAGACGCCGCAGCCGAAGGGCCTCGTCAAGTCGAGCAGCAACTCTCAGTTCTGGTCAACAATCTTGTGGAAAACCTCGCCACAGATCCTGCGATAAAGCCCAAGAAGGATGGACTTCAGGAAGACGTCCGCGTTATTATTGAAGCTTGGGAAAAGGCCTGGATCGAAGAGGGTATCTATAAGGAGCACATTCTCGACTGGGACCTCGAAATTCCGGACACTATTCCAGAGCCTGTGTTTGAAGATGCTACCAAGTCTGACGACGACGCTACGGACGATGACACTTTCGATGAAGACGATGACGAAGACTGAACGATCGCGTCTAAACTGCAAAAAAATTCAGGCTGAGAATCTGGGCCCAGAGTTGGGATGGCAAAGCTGGGTGGCCTTTACATGAAGCCATCAACATAGTGTGGAGGAGAGGATTTATTTTGGAACCGTCTGATCTTCAATTGAGCCCAGGGATGATGAAATCTAAGGGCCGTGGTACTGCAAGTCACCATGTCAACACAGTTTATACGGACAAACATGTTGAATGGGAATGGACGGCAGTTGTTGCAGTTGTACTTGTGTTCTTACATCAGCTAGTGAAGGCTTGGGGCCAAAGACAGATAGGTGTCTACGCCCCAGTATAGGCCAATTGAGGCTAATTGAATCAAAATAACTCATCCCAGTAATTTCCAATGCAATACCAGTTGTCTACCATTCTTAATCTCACGGTCTGTAAGATCGTGGGTGCTCTTACAATGTATCATTGCCATATACCCAAGATAGTTGTCATTGGCATGAAACTGACAGTGTATTAACCTTAATTTAGACTCATGGAGGCTGAGTTCAATCGAAACAACCCGCACCAGTAGTTTCCGAAGCAATGTTAGCTGTCGCTTATTGTTATCCTCACTGACTGTACAGACAAGTGTCTCAGCTGACTACCTCCGCAAAGATCTGCAAAGCTGAGCTTGGCACGTCAGCGCTTCTCACGGTGGCTTTGTCCGGAGATGTCCACGGAGCTCCTCTATGCCTATCAAGATCTGTGAGACTGTGCGGTCAAGGAAATCTAACACACGCGGTCGTGAGGCTATGGCTAAGAGCATCGCCGCCAAGTGCCCAACAGACGAATTAAGTCAGATACGTTTAGACTGGAATTAGGGGTTTTTATTCTGGCATCTGGATAATTGCTTGGAACAAAGCCAAGATGTGAATAGCTTCGGGGGCGGAGATTATGGAGATGCAAGTGAGAATGAAGGGTATATCGTGTCAATTGTATCGTCTTGTAATAAGACTGAAGGGTATATAAGAGGTGGTTCATCTGTACTATGGGGATTAAATCATCTAGCAGAGCATCTCTAAACAAGCACTCTTTCCTATATTTCCTATTCTATCATGGTTATCAATCGCTTCAAAGTCGCCGCCGCGGCTGCTTTGGCTGCTGGCTCGACTGTCTTCGCTACTAAAGAAGAAGTCGGTTGCCAGTCTACTAAAGACGTCGATGTTTACGACTACGTCATTGTCGGGTCTGGTCCAGGAGGCGGTTCTCTTGCGTGAGTCAAACTTCCATCTATCACACCAGAAATAATTCAGAGTACTGATCTTATTACAGTGCAAACCTCGCTCAAGAAGGACACTCGGTATTCCTCATCGAGGCTGGTGGTGACAACCATACCAGTCTGAATGAAGAATTCCCCTTACTGTGAGCTCAGACCATTCTCTACGTGCTCGATTCCTCAGGCTGACGCATATATAGGGCCAGAACTGCTGCCGAGACGCCTGGCCATTCCTGGCAGTTCTTCGTTCAACACTACGAAGATTTCGAAGCAGCCCGTCGCGATCCCAAGTACACCTACATCCAGACCAATGGCTCCTACTATGTTGGTCTTGACCCACCCGAGGGAGCCAAACCGTGAGTAATGCTGTGGTTCAGAGCGAGTGTGAAGCTGACTGTGACAGTGCTGGTCTGTACTACCCTCGCGGCTCGACACTGGGTGGCAGTGCGCAGGTCAATGCTATGAACTTTGCTTGGTCTCCTGACAACGAGTGGGATTACATTGCGAATATCACAGGCGACAAATCTTGGGGCCATGAACATATGCGACGGCATTTGATGAACCTCGAGAACTGTACCTATGTTCCCGAGGGCAGCCCTGGCCATGGCTTCGATGGATACCTGGTGGTAAGCAGTCACTCCTTGGATTCCCGCGATGGTAAAGATACTGACATGGCCAGAACGACCTAAGCAACGCGACCGTCAGGCTCGGCAACCCTAACGTCGCCAACCTCTACCAGCAGATGTTCCGCGAAGCAGAAGGCATCGACGTCGACAATGTCACTGAAATGACCGACCTCTTCACTCGCGACCTCAACGGCCCCGACCCCGACCGCTACAAGAATGGTCAACTGTTCAGCACCCCTAGCGCGATCGATCCCAGCACCGCTGCTAGAAGCGGCGGTGGCATCTACATCAACAAGGTCATCGACGCCGGCCATCCTTTGACTGTCAGCTTCCACTCCCTCGCCACGAAAGTCCTCCTCAAGCACGGAAAGAACAAGAAGCCCAAGGCATTTGGCGTTGAGTACATGGTCGGAGAAGGCCTGTACTCGGCTGATGGGCGCTACGATCCTGAGCAGAAGGGTGAGGTGAAGAAGGTCTTTGCTAAGCATGAAGTTATTGTGTCGGGCGGTACATTCAACACCCCTCAGATTCTCATGCTTAGTGGTATTGGGCCGAAAGAGGAGCTAGAGGCCTGGGATATCCCCGTTGTCGTCGATCTCCCTGCTGTTGGCTCCAACCTGCACGACAACTACGAAGTTCCCCTGCAAATCCGCGCCGAGCAGAACTGGTACGAAACCGTTGAGTCGCCGTGCACCGGTGCATTCAACGACTCAGACCCCTGCTTCGTCCAGTGGCGCGACAACGCTGCCGGTCCCTACGCCGCTCGCGACAGCTCCTACGGCGCCATCTGGCGAAGCAGCCAAAGCTGGGATGAAGACGCAGACCTCATGTTCCTTAGCGGTCCCGGCCTCTCAGGCCTAGTCGGTTTCTACCCTGGCTACTCCAGAGGTGAACTCTCTGGTGAAGACCCGATGTACTGGATGCACGCTGTGGTAAAGATGCAAACATCCAACAGCGCCGGCACAGTCCGTCTTAACTCATCTGACCCGCGAATCCGCCCCAACATCAACTTCAACTACTTCTCCGAATCCGGCCCGCGCGATCTAGACGCTATCGTCGAAGGTATCGAGATGCTTCGTCGCGCATATGACGCCACTGGCATTCCGTACACACAGCTTAGTCCCGATCCCGAGAACATGAGGCAGGGTATTCAGGATACGGCGTTCAGCCACCATGCTTCTTCGACATGCGCTATGGGCAAAGACAAGGAGAACTCTTGTGTAGACTCTAGGTTCAAAGTTTGGGGCGTTGAGAATTTGAGAGTTGTTGATGCTTCGGTATTTCCCCGAAGTCCCGGTGGTATGCCTAATGGACCTACCTGGACTATCTCCAGGAAGGCCTTTGAGACCCTTTTGGAGGATAACCATAAGCCTAAGAATGGGACTGGCAAGTGGTAGGTTGGTGGTTAAGCCTACCCATGGAAACGAGAAGCATGGGATTGCTGAGTGGGCGGTATGATGGGGTCAAGTGGGATTAGAGATTGCTTGCAGTTGATTGAGTCTTTCCTTTGTTATAGAATTGAGATGGATATTGGTAGAAATTGGACTTTCCTTCTATATAGATCTAAATATTACTTCACTCCTTTACCAAAACGCCTCTATCCTGCCTAAACTAAAGAAAAGAAGAAAAGAAGAAAAGAAGAAAAGAAGAAAAGAAGAATGCCTAGTAAACCCAGCCCTCCTTGCCCATAGTCTCCCTCGTCCAATCCTCCAACTTCTTAGCCAAGTCTACATTCTTCGCAAAGCCACTCTCCCACCAAGGCTCGCCAAATCGATGATAGATCTCAAGGTACTGACCGCTCTGCTCGGCCTTCATATCAGGACTGGCAGCACAGTAAAGACTATTCCAAGACCCTTTATCAGCAGACCAGAGCATCCTGAAGCAGCGGAGTGCACCGACTAGGTTTAGCATACCCTTCTCCGCAGGGTCGACGGTTGTAGCGAGGTTTGTTTCGACAAGGCCAGGGTGAACGGAAGTGACCCAGATTTCACCCTCGTTGTTTTCTGAACCGGGACCGTATTTGTTGTGAAGGGTCTTGGTGTGGAGAACGTTTGCGAGCTTGCTCTGGCCGTAGCGCTCCCAGACACCTTGGTCTTTGAGAGTGAGATCCTCAAAGTTGATACCAGTCTTGGGAGCACTCAAGTGGCCTGAGGAAGTAAGGTTCACAATTCTTACACTCCCAGCAGGCAGGTCCTTGGCAGTCTTTTGCATCACAGGAATCAAATGCTCAGCAAAAACCCAGTGTGAGATATAGTTGGTCTGCCACTGCGCCTCATGGCCATCCTTTGTCATATCAAAAGGCGTAGCCATGATGCCAGCATTATTCACAAGACCGTGTAGAGATGTTTCGAGAGTAAGGAAGTGCTTCGCCGCTGCAACGACGCTGGAAAGATCCATGAGATCCATTTGTAGAAGGTCGACCTTTGCTTCGGGGTGGGCCTTCTTGATTTCTGAGATGGCTGTGTTGCCGTTTTCGAGAGAGCGGGTGCACATGTAGACTTGGGCGCCGTGGGCTGCGAGGTGGAGGACTGTGTAGTAACCCCTTTGAAATGTTAGCGAGTTGGAAATGATGGGGGTGATGGGGTAGTGCTTACATTCCAGCATTACCGCCAGTGACGATGAAGACCTTTCCTTCAAGGCTGGGGAGGTTATCGGGGTGGAAAGACATGGTGTGTAAGTGTGAGGTTGAAGTGGATACTCGAGATGGAGGTATTGAGATGCAGAGAGAGATGTCAGAAGATGATGTTCAAGTGATTGTGTTGAGCTGTTGATGATGAATATGATATGGAAAAAGGCGAAAGTGATGAGGATATTTATGTTCATTTTTCGAAAGGCTTTTGGGAGCATTCTTTCCAAAGCACGGAGTTCTGTTCTTCCAGATGTGAGCAACTTGCATGTAGTCCAAGCCATCCATGTCGATGTGAGCAGCCTGCATACGCTACTGTAGCATAGCATGACAGAAATAGTCGGCAAAGCAGCGCTTAACAAATGTCAAGCTTATTCTGTCAGCCAGGGCATACCCAGTCATCGTTGTCCCCGGCTTCAACGAAGAGTGAGCAACCTGCATATCAAGGCCTAAACCCAAAACAAACAAAGTTCCAACCGTTGGTGAGCAGCTTGCAGGACGCTAAGCCAGGTCAAGCAGGGTGTCAGAAGAATCGACTGTCATAAGCATAAGAGACGAAATAAATTAGGTCATTTTATGCCACTTTAGACGAGATCTTAGGCTATTTTATTTCGGTAGCCTGAGCTTTAGAGCACTTTTATTCTGCTAACCACCTCCAGATATTAACCAATAGCATAATGGCACTGTCTGCGCCTCATGATCCTTCGCTTCATAATGGTGAGTGAGCAGACTGCATATTCAGAGACAAAGTAATTCCCCTCTTTCTTCATCATCAGCAAAATGAGTACGCACAGGATAGAGCTGGCTTCTATGCCGCAACTAGTAGAGGTTCGTACCGACTTCTGATGCTTTGTGGCTTATTGACCGGATATAGGCGATAAGGAAAGAAGATGACTGGACCGGAACGAAAGACGCTGCTGCGAGAAGAAGAGCACAAACTAGACTCAACATGAGAGCGTATAGTGAGTAGATAAGTTGTTTATTGGGTTATAACTAATAATTGGTAGGAAAGCGCAAGGCACTAGCGAAGAAAGCTGATGATATGTCACTCGTCAAGCATGAGACGACTATTGATCTCTGGGATATCAAACAAGAACTCATGTCAAGCGTTGTGGCATCTAATGCCAAGAAGGTATACAACTCCAAAACGCCACTGCTAGCATATGGAACGAAAATCAATGAGGCGAAAATCGTCTTCCCTCTATGCCCGGACCATCTCATCACACTCCTCCAATACAACGCCCTCCGCGCTCTATCCGTCAACCGCACCCTAATATCAGGAATTCTCTACACACCTCTCGAATGCGATCAAGAAATCATCCACGTAGTTCCATACCCATCAAACCCCTCATCTGTTCCAGCAGCACTTCTCCCAACGATTCTTCAACAAACAGTTCCACACGGGGACTGGGTTGATTTATTCCCCTCTCCAGAAGGCCGTGACAATCTCATTCGTGCTCTGGGAACTTTTGATGAAGATGAGCTTTGGGCTGATTGTATTGGTGGGCTGTATGAAGGATATCCGGATGATGAGATGGAGAGAAGGGGTATGATTGCTTGGTCGCCGCCATGGGATATTTCGGGGTGGGAGATGTCGGAGGGCTTTGTTGAGAAATGGGGTTGGTTGTTTAGAGGTTTACCGGGACCTTTTGAAGCGACGAATCGATGGAGGATCGAAAGAGGTGAAGATCCTCTTTCTCGCATCTCTTAAAACTAAGCCTGGAGCGGTGTTTAGACCCTGCCCCATGGGTTACTGTGGGGGTCAGGCCAGCAAGAAAGACAACTCGTAGACCAAACTCTTGGTTCAAGCCCACGCTCGGAGATTGATAGTATCGTTTGGTGTTCGAACCATTGGACTGGCCTTAGCTGAGCCAAATAATGAATACTCTCGTGGCTGCATAGCGCCAGCCAACGTACCCTTTCTTTGTCTTCTACCCGCAAATCATAAAGTCGGCAGGCGTCCGCGCTATGGCTCAGTACTATAGCGTCTGGCATTGGCGACGTAAACAAAGAGAACACAGACGCGCGAGGTACTATCAGAATATCCTTGTTGTAATTGAACCACGTGCGTTGCTTACACCTTGGTGACTGGAAGGTGAGCTCGTATCCTTGTTTCATCAAGTAATTGCGAGATTCGCGACATGTGTGCAGAAGGGACGGTATATGGGTGCCGCTGTTAAAGTACTCCTTACTGGATGGATCCAAAGGATAATCTATGCGGCCTTGGAGATAGACGTAACGAGGTGGTGTGGCGAAGAGATAGATCATACAACGCAGCTCCGGAGGGAGGATAGCGAAGCAAGGGCGCTCCATAGTGAACTTGATGTTGAGTTTTGGGTAGGTAAGCGAAGACGAGGGAAGAATGCCAGGAGAATGAGGTGCAGACGCGTGAAAGACAAGATAACAATGGGGCTGTGTCCCTCCCGTTGTCGTTGATGGAAAGTGTTCTGTAGCTTGGATATTGGAGAGAAAAGCCCGCGACTGACTTGGGGGAAGCAAAGTCTTCTTTTTAAACCTCAAGAATCTGAGGGTTTATGACAAGCAGTTCCTCAAGATTTAGGTTCAGAATGAACATGTTTATCACTAAATTCATCGACGAGAACTTTGAAAAGTACACGCAAAATTGTGTGCTTTTTCTGTGGATACTGATCAGTACTCGAGCCAAAACCAACATAAAGTTCACAAAAAACATGTATAGGCTAGCTCGTGCTTCTATACCGCATGTAAGTAGGGATTAGGTAGTGATTAGGCCAGGAGCTGGCGCACATTAAGCCCTTATGTCAAGTCTCTTGACTGTTGTGATGCGGGAGTTTTTGAATTTTTATATTGAGTCCTACTTGAAAGTAACTTTGATGTACTCGAAGCATTGCCACGTACCTAAGCTGAAGGAATCGACATGATCGTCGTAATCATCCACGGGCCAGTCGTTGTCCGTGCTACAAGAACTGGACGGCTGGGTAGACCGCGGTAGTAGCAATGCTTCTCATCGTCGTAACGCAGCGCTGCTGCCATCTAATAGAGGGAGAAGGACTGACGGCATCCACTAGCTTTTTCGTCAACACCTATCACATCGTCCACGACTTGGCTTGCTGATCCCATCGTAGCCAGGTCCTGATCAATCATCGGATACATGTTTGAAATGGTACGTACCCGATATCTGAGCGAGTCAATTGGAGCCGAGGCTGGAGAAGGACTTGGGTTCTTGTCCTGACCAGGTTTGGGTTCATGGTGGCGGAGTGTGGCAGGCCTTCGGCGAGCCGCCGCATCTGTTCGATTGTGTTTAAGTATATGTAGTATGTCGAGATTGACAAAGCGGATGGGGGATCAAGATAGGCCGATTCCCGAATTTCAGTAGAGTAGGGTCTTGCTCGATGTGTTCGACGCGCCCGTCACACGGCACATGAAGGAGAGCCCGAACCTCTTCATCAGCAAACTCGGATTCGACCGTCACCTGGGTACGCTGTCGTTAGCGCAGATCCTGCAGTCGACCGAGCCGAGGCAGCACGTCCGGGTCTGGATACTCGCCTTCATGAAGATCATGAGAAAGGTCAACAACTACGCGGCGGCGATGAAGACCGGGCCGATCGCCATGGTCCTTAACCGGAGGACCACCGCCCCTGCCCCGTCGGGGCCCTTGACGACCATCGAGGACGAAACCCAGGGGACGTACATTCGAGAATTGATTGCTGATTGTATACTTGGAGGATGCAAGTCGCAGGGGGATTGTTGCGCTGTGGAAAAGCTGAGGGCTCGCCCGTCCACCTCGGTCTTGTACACAAAAGCTACCATCTGTGTCTGTCTCTGTGAGACTCGTTCAGGCTGGTTTTACTTCCATAGTCCGACAGGCTTTCCTTTCCACCTTGCTGGACTTAGACTAGACGCATATGTGCTTAGAGTCGATAAACTCTGGGATGTGGAAATGGTTACTCGTATATGACCCCTGATCCAACAGCTGTCGCATGCTCTCGTCACGAGGCGACGGCCGCACTGGAGTTTCGGTCGGGTTTTCTTTGATGCTGGACTTTGATGAAGTACTGTGTACCGGGGGCCTTGAAGTCGTGCTGTGGCCGTCTGATGGATTTCCTCATGTCAATCCACTCACGATCTATGTCAGCAGCTCAAGTCGATCTATCGCAAGTACATCCAAGACTACCAGATCCCACACCACGATATCAAGATGATAGAGCTCCATTTCCTTGTTCTTGTCTCTGATAAACGCGATCCGAATATTGACGATTCTACAACGTGATCACCAGAATAATTGGAGTCCAGGATGTGTGTTGGAATTCATGACGTACATCCGAAAATGGTCCTAGCTGAGAAGAGGTAAGAAAGTCGGTGTCTTTCAATTCGTTCCGAACTTTCTTCCATTCCTGCTTGTGCCTAGTTTCCTTATACACAGCTACCCACGCACCTTCAGCCGGGCCTGGGTTCGCAGAGTCTCCTTCAATGTCCATCGTATCCGCATTTGCATGGGTGAAGGCGACAACGTGGAACTCAGAAATGACGGCGACGCAGGGCTCAGCTGGTGAATACACGAGACACGACGCCTCAAGTTCTCAATGTTCAAGTCTACCAAATCGGATTGAGGCTTAAAGCACACATTGAGGCGATGCGGTCGCCTCAGCTGAACGAAGGTTTCCCAACAGGCATGCCACGTGTTGCCAGCCCCAAGTTGGCCAAGCTACAAGCTACGATTGAGAACTCTGACCTCAGCTAAAGCAAGGAGACTGTTGACCTTAAGCCTCAATTCGATTCGATTCCGAAAACTCTAACGTCGTTGAATGCTGTCGTCACCAAACGTGACTCGTAGTTTACCCCACAGTTGATCTACGATGTGAAACTTGGTGGACGATTGGACTGCAGACAAAGCACGATTCATGGCGTGAAACATAACCCCTTGCGCTAAGTGACAAGCTTAAGGGCTTCTGCAGAATTCTTCGGGGCCTGGACTGAGCCATTTGCATTCTGTGCCGTAGAAGTCTCGGGTGGCTGTAGGTTAACCTTGGAAGTGTTTAAACAGTAAACCCAGATAGGCATTATGCCGAGGTCAGGCACACACTGTTACAAGCCTTGGAGACTAATTTATCTGCTACCCAAAGGCACAGTTCAAACAGCATACACGGGTACCTGGATATACGGATACAGTATGAAACGTAAAAATGTCTGAAGAAAGAAAAAGAGGAAACTGGACAAATGCGCCCCGTGACGGAATATTTTGTTTGTCGCGCCGAGCCAGGGGTCCATCCTTATACATCATCCATGTAATACCGGAGATAATAATAAAAACAAAAGGCGTTTGTATTGTAACTATTCTTGGAAAATCAACACGTCATTGAGGAAATATCATCTGTATCACAAACAATAATGTCTCTGTTTTGTTTACATGGGACGGAAACGAAAGAAAAGCAAAGAAAATAATTACCAAAATGAGGCTTTCCGCCCAATGCTACGCAACAGGCGAAGACCTTCAGGGGCAATCGTGAACGTGAACTGGGATCAGCCACGGTGGAAAGGGTCCGATGGGCCCGTACCTGGAAGGTGGACTGCGCTACTGCTACAGTACGACGCTAGGTGGTGCTTGGGGATGGTGGCCTGGGAGAAGAGATGGGATGGCACTGTAGCAGTGCAGATGTGATCAGATACGCGTCTTTACCTGTGTATCCGTATTATCTGTGACTGAAGATATTTGATCAGACAATCATCAGACGAACCCATCATAAAACTCAAACGCGAAGACAAGGCATTTGCACAAGACCCAGGTCCCTGGCTCCTAGTCCTGGACAAACTCGTCACAGCAACCAGTGGAGAGAAGGTTAGGCTCTCAATCTCTAGAAGCTACCCCTGCCCCTAGAAGAGCCACTAAACATCATCAGCACCCTAGCGCAATCTAGTGTGTTCGCAGCAGGCAGGTGCAAATCCCCACTGAAAAGACGCACCTTCTCCAGAGGAACGGTAGACGGTACTGTACCTCGCATGTAACCCCTGGAGATATCATTTCTTCTTTACATTAGCCTAGACTCTAAGCGAACAAACTGTTAAAGAACTTCACTCTTTCTCATCTGTCTCTTCTCCTTCTTTTCTTCTTTTTCGTTGTGCTACTCAAAGTGAGACTTACTGACTCGATAATTCTTATCCTTCGTAAATATTGCGTAAAAAAAGTGCGTCTGTTCGCCCGCCTCATCGTTAGTTCCCGCCGCCATCCGTCCCGTCGTCCACCCGCCAACGCTAGGACCGCAAAAACATTGGTTTTCATCCGTACCTGGACCCAGCAGAACCAAAGACCCCTTAGACGAGACGAGAACAAAGAAAAGCCGTCTCTTTGTCTCACTCAGTCTTTCTGCATTCCTTTCTTTTAAAGACATCGACAGAAGCTAGACTATCCTTTCTTCATCACCTACGCTACGACCATTACCATACCCATCATGGAAGACACCTCTCAGAAGCGCATGAGCGCTATTCCCCGGCTGTCAAAGCTTCCCGTACCTAGACCAACTTCTCAAATTCCAAAGCCCACATCTGCTCTACCGAGACCGACCTCAGTCATCCGCTCTTCCCCTTCAAGGGAGAGCTTGGGTGGTGGTGAGCTACGGAATCCAAGGCTTCGACCGTCCATGTCAAGAGACCAGCTACGAACCAGTCAACCAGATCTTCAACAGCGAGCTCAACGGCTACGACCTACTGCGTCAAGAGATCAACTCGCTGCTCCCAGATCAAGACAAACTTCCCTTATCAACAGACCTCCTCCTAGCAGTCTATCACCAGCAAAGCCACCTCAACGAATTACTTCCGCGGCTTATCGACCGGTAGACCTAGATGCCGATATTATCGAGGAGCGATCTACGACACCCGAATGTGATCCTCCAGGCGGAGCTGTTGGGCACTTTGAGGGGAGCATGTTTCCTCGTCAATTGACCCTTACAAGAAGACCCTCGGAGTCTTTTGCTGTCTCACCCCTTTACGATCCACCCAACAATATCTTCAACCCCAACACATCGAGACCGCGAACCGCTTCGACCGACGAAGACGATAGATCAGATACATTGAGTGCTAGCTCTCGCAAAGCAAGGCCTTCTCTTTCCGAGAGGACCATCGAGACACTAGCCAAGTCCCCTGCATTAAGGAAGACGTCAAACTTCTTTGAGCAAGGTGTACCTGGAGCGCGAGCTAGCAGTAGCACGCGCTCGAGAGCAGGTAGCAATGCTTCTCGACCAGGCTCTAGCTATGCTTCAGACTGTTCGTTGAGATTAAGCCGCCCTGGCTCCAGCTCTGGTCAATCCGACCATGGATTCCCGAACTTGAGAACTTCAGTAGGCAGTTTTGCGCCGCTTGCCACCATCGATGGAACGCCTCGAAAACGGTCGGATACTGTGATAAGAACAACGCCCAATTCGAGAGCGGGAGCATCCAAGCCTCCACCCTTTGCCAGTGAAGCGAGAAGCCCAAGTCCAGGCAAGACAACTATTCCTACACCAAAGTCGGCCCCTAAGCCTCTAGCTATCCGACCTGGAAGCTCAAAGGCTTCTGGCCCGGGCATGTTGAAGAAGCCGTCTCTTCCTGCGCTCAACAAAGCCTCTTTGCATAGCGCCAACCGACGTGGATCTGTAAACTCGACCTCAACTGCTTCCTGGGATGGTACGATTCCTTCGAGCGCTACATCTTTGACGGGCGAGTCAGCTGAGCCTGGATCACCACCATCAGCTCGCAAGTCCTCCGCCGCTCTACGTGAGCAGATCGCCAAGGCAAAGGCTGCGAAACGAGCACAAATGAAGCAAGCTGCTGAGCTCTCGCAAACAGCCGAAGGAGAGGAGGCACCGATCATTCCCCATGACACGGGTTTCGATTTTGGTGTCAACCATGACGATCCCTTCAACCTTCGCCAAGGGGAAGATCCCAAGAAGAAGGTGCTTCAGAACCGGGTTAGTGCTGCGAGGACAAATGGACGGCTTAATATCGCCGCTCTGCACTTGAAGGAGATTCCTATCGAGGTCCTCAAGATGTACGATCTGGAGAGTATCGGTACCTTTGACGGAAGTTGGGCTGAGAGCGTTGACTTGACGCGCTTGGTCGCTGCGGATAATGAACTTGAGGAGTTGGATGATTTCATCTTCCCTGACAGTGAGCCCTCATCTTTTGACGAGGCTCAAGCTGCTCAGGGTAATATCTTTGCTGGTTTGGAGACTCTGGATATGCACGGCAATCTTCTCGTCAATGTCCCTCTGGGCTTTCGTCGGTTGACTTGCCTCACATCCCTGAACTTGGTATGTATCCCTCTGCAGTCCCCTGTGCATTGCTTGCTAACTGTTATCAGGCTTCGAACCGTCTCACGAATAACAGTCTTGATACGATCTCGCAAATGACCTCTCTGCGCGACTTGAGGCTTGGAAACAACCTCTTCTATGGGCCTCTGAACCCCGCCCTGGCGAGTCTGAGTGAGCTGGAAATTCTCGACGTGCACAATAACAACATCTCTGCACTGCCTACCAAGATCGAGAATATGTCGCGCCTCCGAATCGTGAACCTGAGCGAAAACAGCTTCGAATCTCTTCCTTTCGATAGCCTTGCCACCCTGCCCATTACTGAGCTTAACGTCAGAAAGAACAAGCTAAAGGGTACCTTGATTGAGGAGCCCATTGGATGCTTGCCCCAATTGCACACACTGGATGCTTCCGCGAACCAGCTGGAACGCCTGGTACCCTTGGGTGCCGCTATTGACTTGCCAGTTCTGCACTCTCTGTCACTTTCCATGAACAGATTGCAGGGACTGCCAGATATGACTACCTGGTCAAACCTGTTGACACTTTCAGTGGAGGAGAACTCTATCTCAGGAATTCCTAACAGCTTCATGGGTCTCGAGAAGCTCCGTCACGCCGATTTCTCTAGCAACGACATCCGAGTGATTCCTCCCGAGGTCTCCCGCATGGACAACCTCACTATGATCCGACTCAGCGGAAACCCTCTCCGCGACAAGAAATTCTTATCTATCACTACGGAAGAGCTCAAGGATGTTCTCGCCAATCGCCTAGAGCCTCCTCCTCCGTACCAAGAACCTGCTAGTCAAGGTATTCTCGATGTGCTGAGAGATGCTAAGGATGCTGATGCTAAACCTTACGATGAGGAAGATTGGCAGTCAAATGATAGCTTTGCTACACCTCCCACGAGTCCCAATCGATCGCGTTCGCATACTGTTTCGAGCCGTCGCTCTAGATCGCATACTCTGTCCAACCAGTCTTGGCCTGTGAAGCCCGGTGGTATCTTGGACCGATCCCAAACCGAGTCGTCGTCGCTCCACCCTGTTGTTTGCTCCAGGGTTGCTGCTGAACATACTGTTCGCCAGATCTTCCTCCAAAACAACCTCTTTGCAACACTACCCAACTCTCTCAGCTTCTTTGCTGAGACATTGACTGCACTGTCTTTGTCCCACAACAAGCTGGTAGGCGAGGCATACCTGACTGAGGAGCTGGAGTTGTTGGCCTTGAGGGAACTTAACCTGGCGTCAAACCACATCACCGGTCTTGGTGCACTCACCAAATTCCTCCATGCTCCTGGTCTGGAGAAGATCGATGTTACAATGAACCGTATCAACGCCCTCCCAACAGACCTAAAAGAGGTCTTCCCCAACCTCAACGTCTTGCTAGCGAGCAACAACCACATCGTCGAGCTCGAACCCGACATGATCAAGGGCATCAAGACAGTCGACGTAAGCAACAACGACATCTCCCATCTCAACCCTCGCATCGGCCTTCTCGGAGGACCAGGTGGACTCGAGAGATTCGAAGTATCAGGAAACCGATTCAGGGTTCCTCGATGGAACGTGCTTGAGCGTGGCACAGATGCTACCCTACGATGGCTTCGTGGGCGTGTGCCTGTTGCTGAGATGGGTGCTTGGCAGGGAGACACGGATGAGAATGATGTAGATTGACTCAATCCTGATCCAGTGGTATCGGAGAATAGATCGGTGGAAAATAGATGGCTGCATGTGTTGTGGTGGGCTTCGATTCTTGGTATATATTTTATCTTACTTTAGCTTTTATTACCGGATGTTATATACCATCTTGCTTTCTTGCCGGATAACTCATCTGGTACCGCAACGTGTACCTTGTCTTCTAAAGCTTAGGTTGCAAAACCTAAGAGCTGGTCTAAACTATTTCGTCTCTTAGGCTTTTAGTGATTGAGCTTGACATCATACGGATCTGTGTTTACTGTTTGGAGAACATGGTGGGTGGGCGGTTGGAGTGTATTACCCATGTGGGTGAGTAGCTTGAATAACTAAGCCAGATAGGCGGAGAGAGACTGACTGGGCCAGACCATATACCCATCCTTCATTGCACCAGAGCGGAACTTGTCTGGAGATCACTGAGTCACAACCGCCATCTTCAATCGTCATCCTCATCCTCATCATCAGACGTATCCCAGGTACCGTCATCCGGCATCTGAGTGGTGCCAGCCTGAGGTAGTCCATAATTCGCGATGACAGCGAGACAGTTCCTTATGTCTACCAGAGTTGCCAGAATCTCAGAAAAAACAACCGCAGACTGCTCATCATGTTCGGAGCGACGCTGCTCAGAGGCCGCGGCGGCAGAAGCAGAAGCATTGGCAGACATGACTGTACGCAAAGCATACAACGCCTTTCTACCCTTCTTGCGAAGTTCCTTGGTAGTCTGGATGAATGTTAGAAGTTGAATTCACGGAGAATTACCTGAGTAACTTACGGAATCATTCTCATATTCCTCCTTAGTCAAGTCTTCATTGACGAATGTATCGATGTGATGGTCGAAGGACTCCAATACTCGCCCGATCTTGCGATTACCCTGCAAGGAATTAGCACCGAACTCTATGAGAGAAAGACGGAAGAGTGATCCTACCAGAATGCATGGCTTATTGGCGGCCAGACAGCGCTTACACTTGGTGGGTTCTTATTGGAAATAGAGTTAGCAGTGAAGCTGAAGTCTGGGCAAGGTTGCTTACCTTCATCAGAAGAAACGCAGTTAATCTCATAAGAGATATTCTCGCCGTCCTTGGCCCACGAGAGAATTCCGGGACTCCAAGACATAGCGTACTTGAGGCATCGTACGCAGTTGTGGTTGCGGACAGGCCTACATGGGTTAGCAGTGGTAAAACAAGGAGGGAAGGGTGAAGGAGAGAGTGTTGGGATACGCTCGAAGCAGCACTGGTGGGATTCGGGTGACAGAATAAAGAGACTCACATCTTGACGGCGCGCGATGACGAAAACGAATGAGAGAATAGCGCGCACTATTGATAAGTCAGTAAGAAGGTATTGCGGAAGTGTTGACCTTGTGCGGCATCGGGAATGTAGTCAAAGGGGTACATACAGTTGATTGTGTGAAGCTTGAAAGGAAAGAAAAGTGAGAAGAAGCAGAGAGATTATGAAGTTGTTCTCTGCTCTTCTAAAAAGCCTAAGGAGGCCCACGTAGCCATTGATTCTGCATTGCTGCCTTCTTTAGCGGATTCGAAGAGCTATCACCAAATACACTGCACTAGAGGTACAGGTAGCACCAGGCTCCAAGCGGTCGAAAGGTCAACTTATAGCTAAGGGACTAAGCCTTATGAATTGGACATCTGTAATACATCGTTGGCTCAAATACCTGGTGAGATGCTTTAAGACGTTCCATATCTCTGGATCCATGGATTTGCACAGTTGGGATTGACGAGATGGGATAATGCAATGCTTGACATGAGCATAACAATTGCTTGTAATATACTTGCAGCAATAGGTATTGATATAACTTTGTTACACTGTGAAATACTTTGGAGACGAATATGATCAGTATTGTTGTCCTGCTTCGAGTATCATGACATGGCACATATTACGTTGTGGTGCTACAGGGACAGACTCCGTCATGGTCAACATTATGAGATCAGTGGTTCTCCCTTGAGCATATCATTGCTCCCTCATATGGCATCAGAGGAACTAAGCGTCAAAAGCATAAGAGACGAAATAATTTAGGCCACTTTGTGATAACTTAGACAAGCATTTAGGCTACTTTGTTATAGTAGCCTAAGCTTTAGGTGATAACCTTTCTGTTGCCTACCCTTTATTGGTTTCATCTTGAACTCTATGCAAGAGGGCTGAATTCTCTTCATGAGTGCTTTAAAAGAAGGCACATTCGCCCACCAGGCGGCGAGTGTTCTCTGTGGAAGGAAGGCATCAACTTCTCAAGCACGACCCAAAGCATAACAGATTTGCGACAACACAAACCCAAATCCTTTCTTCAGACATAAAAGCGCATTATTTCACCATTGGTTAGAAACGTGTTCTCGCCATCCTCGCCATATCATTTACAATATCCTCAATCACGCTGGACAGGATACACAACTACTACAAACACCACGATCACCACTGTCGAGAAGAATCACACAAACAATCATCACATACGATTAAAACTACTAGTCGAATCGTTTAAAATGCCACCATTCTACAACCACCCCTTCGTCGAGGGCTTAAGCTTGATGCCCCGCGACACATCAGCAAACGACAATCCCTTAAAATCCGTCAACCCCAGCCCAGACACAACCCTCAAGATCGTCGCATCAGTATGGGTCGTCGGCTGGCTCGTCTTTGGCCTGATCAGCGTTATTAGTCTTAACTCTCGCGGTCAAGCAGGATATTGGATACCGGACTGGTACTTGGACACAGATGGGAAGAAGCGGGCCAAGTTGAGTGTCACGACATGGTGGGCTTGTGTTTTACTCTTTTGGCCCATTATCTGGATTATTTATCTGGTTGGGATCACATGGAGAGCTATCAAAAGGGGATGGAATAAACAGAAGGAGGAACCGGTTAAGACATCGGTAGAGGATAGTTCAGAGGAGGTTTGAGAGGATCATGAACAGGTTATGGTATTTTGGGAGTTGGGATACTGTATTTTATTGTATGTTTTGGGTATAGCTTGATGCATTCGTTTCAACATCAAGCAGGGGCTTCTCTTGTTCTAATGAGTACTTGGATATCCACCGTCTTGGATCCATCTTGTGACACCTTCAACTGTGGATGCAGTTCATGTTGTCCTCACCGAACCTACACCTTAAATTAGCGCCCATTCACCTTGATCCCCCCAAAGTTTAGCGCACTCCAACCCAGAAACAAGCCTTGTCAAACCCTGTCTTTGGTAAAGACCCAGCCACGGGCGGAAAAACCCTTGTTCCTAGACAACCGTCGTCAAGCTTAGCTCCCTGTTTCTCTTCACTCGAAAGACAATCGTCACAAGCTTTTCAATTTTCCCTTGACCCTGTGTGTCTTTTTCATTGTCCGCATTGTCTATATATGGAAAATCAAGACTGATTGGTTTTATTTTTCCTTTTGTTCCGTCATCATAACAATTGTTTTGCTTTTTATTTTTGTGGATACCTAACAACAAGTCCCGCGGCGCGTGCGTGCGTTTGTTTGAACCTCGACTGCATCATTGGAAACTCAAATCCTTACTGCGAGATAAGACGCGTATAGAAAAACAACAGCATATGAACACGGATTCAATCATAACAAGCATACTCCGCCAATAGCGGTCTTCTAGGCGCACAGGTCGGAAGTACGTCTGCTGTTGACGCGACTTGACCTTTTTCATCATCACAGTCCCCGAATTGCTTCACGATGGTTTCTCCTGCCGATTCTTCGCAGTCTAAGAGGCCGCTGGAGGGGGATACTATCTTTGTTAAGCATCCGAGAGTCGATCCTCCGATTCAGCCTGCGACTCCTCAAGAAATTGGCCCGCAAGACCCGGTGCAGGAGACATTACCTTCGACAGAGATCCCGAACTCACCTATCGATCCAAACGAATCTTTCAGTACTCAAGTCAACGAAGAACGACCACAACTCACAGTCATTCCCTCGTCTCTTACACCTCCTCCTTCTACCCAGGTAAACAACAGTCAACATGCAAGCCAACCTGGTCCCTCCAAACGAAAGTTCTCTGCTTCTCAGCAGTCAACGCTATGCTCTCCGCCGGCTACTATCCAGAACATCATACGCGACCGCTCTAAAACATCAAACTTTCTCCCTCCCGCTCAGCACCAGGTCCTCGAAGCGTCCGCAGACGAACTCCGTGTCATGGTCCAGAGTGCTCTTGCAGAGCAGCAGAAGCTCAAGACGGAAGCAGCCCACTTCAAGCTGCAGTACAACCTTATGGCTCTCCAAGCCGACGACGACTCCAAGCGCGCCGCTGTGGAACACGAGATGATGCGTCGCGAGGTAGACGCGCTGCGAAACGCAGAGCACACACGACAGGCAAAGAAGGAACTTGATTCGGCGTCCGAATCACTGCAGGCAAAGTATCTGCAGATGAAGTCATGGTACGAAGGCTCGCTACAGGAAAAGGAAGTCCTCCAGCGTCGCTTAAAGACTGCTAAGAAGGTCATCAAGCAGAGGGAGGATGAGTACAACTCTCTTGCGGAGGAGCGGGACATGTTGTTGAACAGGATCAGGGAGAACAGAGAGCACATGCAGATGCTCTGCAGTCCAGGAGGTATATTTCACGCCCTAGCACCCAAACAGAGAGGCGTTGTTGTTCCGAGCTCACAGGGACAGCGTGGCTCTCAGCAGCAGGCATACAGAACACAGGTACGCGATAGGCAGGGCGAGCATGGTCATGGTCTGTCGGCTCTGTTGCAGGCTATGAGCCAGGATAACAACAGCGCGCCTTCAACACCGTTGCATCCTCACCG
This sequence comes from Fusarium luffae, assembly GCA_013184325.1. Lineage (NCBI taxonomy): Eukaryota > Fungi > Ascomycota > Sordariomycetes > Hypocreales > Nectriaceae > Fusarium > Fusarium luffae. The sequence goes on from JABCJV010000463.1 coordinate 79,444, forward strand.
TCCCACGCCTCGACATGTCGGAAAGCATAGTCGGAATGCTCAGTCTATGTCATCTTTGCCTACGACACCAAACAATCGACCCATGGGAACGCATGTTGGACTTTTACCATCTGTCGACTTGGTACCGCAAACGGAGCCTCAACGATATACGCAGCGACAATTCATTCCTACTACACCGAAGTCGGAGCGTCATCGACGTAGGAGTCGGGAGAGCACTATTTCGGTGGACGATAACGAGGAGCTGGCTAGACAGGCACTTGAGTCCGTTGCTGCAGCTCAATCATTTACATCACAGTCACATTCAAGGAACCGCAGCAGTCAAGGGGAGGTCCATGATAGTCAAGCCAGCCAAGCAGCTGCACAGATGTTACGACGAGATCCACGACAGAGCTTCGAAGTAGCCGAAGCTCGCTGGGCAACAAATACACCAGGAGCAATGGAAAAGTCAGTTCGCATGCAAGAGAAGCTATTGACCCATCGCAACGGAGACACAGACGGAGATAAGCGCAAGTTTAGCGGTTACTATGCCTCGAGTGAGGAGACACGACGAGATCAGGAGAGTCCGGCGAAGAAGTCGAGAGTTGTTGAGCCTTTGACTGATAGTCAGAAGAGGTTGGGGTTGGGGATTCAGTATAGGGAGTAGCATGCTGTACAATGCGGAGTTTGGAGAGTTGATACGATATTCACGACGGCATACGGCACTGGGGCGTTTGTTGATTTGTAGCACATCATGTTGGTTTTATAGGGTTGTCAGAGTCATAGCCAATGTATGAGAAAGATTGTTTGCAACAATGCAGTATAGAATGTGATTATTGAGTGAATCTGGGGTAGCAAAGGCTCGAGATCGAAGCCCAGGTGAACAGACCAATTGTGAGTTCCAGGGTAACAACACGACTGCATATAGGACTCTTCGTCAAGCGTTAGTTTACGGTTCGCTAAAGGCGGATGGATATTTTGGTGATCCGGGCAGGTGGGCAACAGAATCATCTTCTGAGACTTGGCCTTCTATAATAAAGTAGCCCGATTCCCGATCTAAGCTAGCATAATGAAGTGACCAAATTATTCAATTCCACATGACTTTAGCGCCCAATTCTTCTGGCATCCTGAGCTCTGCTGTAAGGTGGATGGGCGTCTTGGAGATCCCGGCTCTTACCCGACAAGCAAACTACGCTACCCCAACAGCCGACATCTAAAGCCGATCGGGTCGAGGGTCCACAATTCGGCGGTACTCCACGGGGGTCATCCGGCTTTCGGCTGGGGAACAGGGCAATTGGGAAGCCATTAAGTAGGGGATATTTACTTACCCGGACTTTCATCAACATCTTTATTCCTTCCCAAATCTTTATCCATTCTCTTTCTTATCAATTGGTGTTCATCCCAGATCAGGTCTTCAATACTATACTCACGCTTATCTTCACAATGTCGGCCCGCCTCCACAAAGGGTTGTCGAGCGTCCTCGCCAAATCCCCCTCTGACACTGTCATCCTCTCATCTGTCCGTACACCCATCTGTCGCTCTTATAAGGGTCAGTTGAAGGATGCGTATCCCGAGGAACTTCTCGCCAGCGTTCTCAAGGCTACGCTAAAGGCCCATCCTGAAGCTCCTGTCGATGATGTAGCTGTTGGTGTCGTGCTTTCTGAGCTTGGTGGCTCTAAAGCTGCGCGTATGGCGCTCAACCATGTCGGTTTCAAGAACACTACCAGCCTTTACACTGTGAACCGCGCCTGCTCGAGTTCGTTGCAGGCTATCGCTGCTGTGTCGGCGCAGATCCAGACTGGTATGATTGACACGGGTATTGCGGCGGGTATGGAGAGCATGACGAGGAATTATGGTTCCAGAGCTATTCCTGTGGATGTCTGGCCGGAACTGAAGGAGTCTGAGAACAGACATGCGCGCGATTGCATTATGCCTATGGGTTTGACATCAGAGAACGTTGCGTCGCGATATAACGTGTCGAGAGCGGACCAGGATGCCATGGCTGTTGAGTCTCACCGTCGTGCCGCGCGTGCTCGAAGTGAAGGACGCTTTGCGCAGGAGATTGTTCCCGTTGAGACACGCTTCCAGGAGGTTGACAAGCAGGGTAACAAGGTCGGCGAGGAGAAGCGCATTACTGTTACTGCAGATGATGGTATTCGCGAGGGCGTCACCATCGAGGCTCTTCAGAAGCTCAAGCCTGCTTTTAAGGCAGATGGAACATCCACAGCTGGAAACTCAAGCCAAGTCTCCGACGGAGCAGCCGCAACACTTCTCATGCGCCGAAGCACAGCCACCGCTCTCGGCCTTCAAGACCAAATCATCGGAAAGTTCGTTTCCGCTGTTACAGTAGGCTGCGATCCTGATGAGATGGGTATCGGTCCTGCCATCGCAATCCCTAAGCTACTCGACCAAGTCGGTCTTACGACGGAAGATGTTTCGCGATGGGAGATTAACGAGGCGTTTGCCAGTCAAGCGCTGCACTGCGTGCGGGAATTGGGACTTGAGGATGCGTGGGCGAAGGAGAAGGTTAATCCTGATGGTGGAGCTATTGCTTTGGGACATCCTCTTGGTGCTACTGGTGCGAGAATGGCGAGTACGCTTTTGCATGGGTTGAAGAGGGATGGTGGTGAGGTTGGTGTTGTGAGTATGTGTGTTGGTACGGGGATGGGTATGGCTGGTATGTTTGTTCGGGAGTGAAATAGTTATTTGTGAAAATAGTTAGAAGTTTTATATAATGCAATGGTAAAGACTATTCGTCCCATCTATGCAGTCAGATCGTATAAGTGACTCGGCTTCAGAATGGGTGGAAGTCGATGAGCCAAGATGACATATCTTCATCCTTGGATTTCGGGTATTTCGTCTTCTCTTAAAACGATTCCAATCATTAGCGTCCAGTGCACAGCATGTAAAAAGAAAATGAAGCCGACAAAAAAGAGATCATATATGCAAAGACGTCAAAAAGATTGATCACGCTGGGGATCGAACCCAGAATCTTCTGATTCGTAGTCAGACGCCTTGCCATTGGGCCACGCGACCTCGTCTTGTTATTGACTCCTTCTCCGAAAATGGGGTATACGGACCCCTGTTCGTCTTCCTTCCCCTCTCGTAATCTTTCCCCTCTTGCTAAATTCGTGGAGAGAAAAAAGGGGACCTGCGTTTTTGACAGTGTCGATCCAAAGCCTAAACCAGATAGCATTAACGTTCGATCAAAGCGCAACTTTAATAGCGCAGACCGTTGCAGGAATCCTGAATCCTTTATATAAGTGATCAAAGATATGCAATGTCTTTCCCTTTTGCTTCTTTCTGTTCGAAAAGGGGCACAGCGCAAAGAATGCACGTGAAAATAAAATGAATTATTGGTCTGGATTCCACGCCACATAATGTAACCCCTGGAACTAAAAGAAGCTTGTCTTCTCTCCCCGCCGCGTAAGGTATTTTATTTATCTTTCTTTTCTCTCCCTTGAGTTTACCAACGGCTAGGTAAGAGCCTGGTTCTTAAAAGTTGTTTTAATGGGACGCATATAACCTTGATTTCTACCTTCTTTTGCTGCTTCTATATGCTATCATTTACTCGCGACGGGGACTGAAACATCCCCTTGCTCTTGCCTTATACCTGACGTCAAATCGCCCTGTACAACGCAAAACAACCTTCACTCATTATTTACATCCACCTCACACAAAATGGCTTCACCGGTTCTACGACTCTTTCTCGGCACGTTAGTAGCCATATGCTTCATCGCAATCTTCACACCCACGGAAAGAGTCACCTCGGTCGCCAACTCGTTCAGAACGCCTCAAGCGCTGAAGAATCTCGACGTTGTCATTTCGCAATTGGAAAAGAACCCAGTCCTCATGCGCGCCGCCGTGACGAACCACAACGATCACCCCGTTACCATCCTCAACTACGGATCACCACTAGATGCGCTGGCGATTCAGATGGGCACGCTGTACATCACTTCCAAAGACGAGACTACACCACTGGAAGTTCTACAAATTGAGGCTTCGAGACTGTGGCCGCCTCTCGAGGACGCTTTGATTGAGATTGGAGCTGGACAGACTGTTTCTTGGGAATCTACGCTGCAAGAACCCGTTGTTCCCATGGATAGTGTCTACGAGCGTGGGACGGTTCAATTGAAGGGGAATTGGTTGGCAGTATGGACACAAGAGAAGGCTGGAATTGATCCCAGCGAACTGGAGGAGGGAGCGCTCATCAATGGGACCTTGACAGGTCCTTACACGTCGAATGTTCTTGAGATTGAGCTCAAGTAATCACATCTTTGCTTTGCAGGCGTTTAGGGTACGATTCATGTTCTTTTTTTTCTCAAGCTGTACAGTACAACTCCGCATAGATGGGCATAATTGGTAGCGAATTTGTTGAAGGGAGATAGAGCGGTCAAAATTTTGGGGGTAGATACAATCCAACAGTATTGCATGCATTCCAGGTGTCGCCCTGCTTTGGATCAGCCAGCCACGAATGTTACCCTGCAGCTAACAGGGGAAATAGCAAATTTGATGGAACATACGATGAAAACAATAGTTGAACAAACAATTAGGAATCTAACGGATATGGTATTGATCTATTGAACTTTAATATTTAAGATTTTATGCCTTGTGGGAATTATTTTGTTTTGTCAACGGTTGAGCTGCCACGGACATGACAAGTGAGACATCGTGACGTGCGTGTGTTATTGTCCGACGTTCTGGACCTTTTACAGGTTCCCCCATCAGGTCTATCGCATTACTTCAATGACAGTTTATTTTTCTTCTTCAAATACAAAAAGTCCAGGTACTTCGTAACATTCACGGCGGAATTTACATCATGCTCATCCACAGCCCTCTCTCATTCTCTTATCATGGAAGTCTGATTACGTCAGTTTCAATGTGGGGCCGGACGGGTCGTTACCCCGGATCTCGGTTAAGGAAGCTTCACCTCCAAATCAATATCTCGACTCGCGTATCTGAAGCTTCTCTCTTACTGCAAGAGAAACTCATTCTATTTGAGGCGGGTCACATCACAGTACACGCATTTTCACTTGACTTGTCACAATGGCTAAGAAGCTCAATCCTACGCAGTTCACCAAAGCGGTTCGTCTCCCAGTCGCATAACCTCCAGAGTCCGATTGCAGGTCGGGAGGAACCTTGTATGAGACGGGATAGTCTTGCTGACAACTTGTGGTACACAGGTCATGCGCTCGTTCATGAAGGACTCCGGTCTTGAGCCAACGTACGTCCACTTGCTCCAGACCGAATGAGACGAAGGAGTCACAAGGGCCCATTGCTGATACCATTTCTCATTACAGCCTTCTTGGAAAGCACGTAAGTTAAGCCATGGCCAGGCCATGTGTACGAATATTGATGATATCGCAGTTTCGTGTTCTCAACGCCGTAGAAGGCAAAGTCGAATTCGAGCTCGACATCCAAAAGAGCCACACAGTTCGTCTCTCACTCCAACACCATCACCTTTACTAATCGCATCCAGAACCGTCTCCAAACCCTCCACGGCGGAACGCTCGCCAGTCTTGTTGATCTCGGCGGTTCTCTCGCAGTTGCTTCAACAGGCCGCTTCGCGACTGGTGTCTCAACCGATTTAAACGGTATGTATCCCGTCCTTACCAGAATTGCTTGACTGACTTGCTAGTCACTTATCTGAGCCCCGGAGGCCGCCCGGGAGATGTCCTGAAGGGAGTTGCTACGCTGGATAAGATTGGGAAGACACTTGCTTTTACGCAGGTTACCTTTACAAATAGTAAAGGACAGCTTGCTGCGAGGGGAAGTCATACGAAGTAAGTTGTTTATTGCCAAGATGGACGAAACGTGCTGACTCTGATAGATATGTGACTGGAACTATGGGTGAGGCCGGCCCTTATGTTGCTCCTCCTGAGTTTTCGGATGTCGATTAGATCAAGGATCCAAGAGGTCATAAAGATGTATAGATTCGCTAAACAGAATGGTCTAAACTACATAAAAGAAACATAGAGGTATCACGCTAAAAAAAACTCAGATGAATCGTACATTCTGCTCGCATCATCATATCCGTGTCATCATAACATCCATCTCATCGTTGGGTCGCATCCTTCAATACTACTTCTCAGAGTAATGCTCAACTGGGATTCGCATCTAAGGGACAGTGTACGCAGGGCCAAAGGCATTCACAGTCGGCAAACGCTCCTCCTGCTTCATCCAGACACCATCCTGCTTCTTACGTCCCATGAGGTAGACCAAAACAAGAGTGATGAACTGAGGCCAGATGTTGAAAAGCGCTTCGAAAATGTAGTAGAAGGGTTGATACTCCACCGGGCTGTTCTCTCTGGCGTTATTGAGATTGTTCCAGGCGGCGAATGAAGCCATGGCGAAGCTTGTGTGAAGAAGCCAGACTACTGACGCGGCGATGAGCATGTTTGAGACCTGGATGATGTTAGTACTGCTGCGTTTGATGTAAGGGAGGATGGACTTACCCAGGTGAGGTTCCTGTCGGATGATGCATGGCCAGAAGTCTTAGCACCATCAAGCATACCCACGTCCGGCTTTGCACGTCTCTTGACCATAACCGTCCTGGCAACAATACCGATCGAGATGACAAAAACAAAAACCTTGAAAGCAAAGCTAACCTGTGTAGCCCTGGTCATAAGAGTAACAGGATCGCTGCTAGAGCCATAGTACATCGAAACAATAAAGTGAATATAAAGACCTAGCGTCGCCAAGGCCAGAGCGAGTAGCACGAGAGCTGCACCGTAAGAAGTGAAGCGAAGGTTCTTGCCAAGGTAAGGCTTTTCGTTGGGAATAGAAGCGTGGTGCACCATGAGAATACCGGTACATAGACGAAGGAGGATAATCATGATGAGGATATCGGTAACCAGCTCAAAGAAAATATAGACTACGTTGCTGATAGGTCTAGCGTATCCCATGGCGATCATGAAATTGATGGGCATGTCGTCGTTGAATTCGCCATCTTTCAGGATCAAGATGTTCCATGCGGCATTGAAGGCGGAGCTGGCGGCGGCGAACAGAGCGTATCTAGTTTCGTTAGCCAAGTTTCATGGCAGTTTAGAAGATATTTAGACTTACAATGAGAATGTGACGAGAGCGTATTTGAGATATGTAAATGCTGTTCTGGCGGGGTCTTTGTTACGGCGGACTGTGCAGAAGGTGCTGCAGAAGATCATGAGGGCGGGAACGAAGCAGCCAAAGACCATAGCCGCATGGGCGATGGGAAAGCTTTCGAAAGACTGCATTGTGTCAATGTAAGAAGACTGTTGGTGATGGACGAGATCTGTGAAAACAAACTGAAGCCAAGCACCAGCCTTTTAACTAAGTCATCTCCACCGTGGCTTTCCTATTTCATCACGAGTAACAATCTTGAGACCCGTTACGGCGTAGTAATTAACAACGAGACCTACAGCCAAGAGGTGATATTGAATGCCTAGCCAATGCAAGAATAGTAATGGTGCAAGGGTGCTGGCTGATGCAGTCGGCACTGCCTCTCTGGGCGCAAAACCAAGGTCTTTATTGGCTATTCAAGCTACGTATACGGATTTTCGCATGGGAGTTGATTCATGTTTGTAATTTGGTGTAATTTGTATGTAGAGGGTTGTCGGTAGTGTGTTGTCACTTGTAAGGCTGGTGCAGTCAAGATGGACGTCATGTTCAGCTCTGTACCATTTAACCTCTACTGTTCTTGAGCACTAGCTCTCTCGATTAGACACATGATTGCCAGGTCATTATCTATTGACGTCTCTTCATCTTGAATAATCGTTTCTGTACCGACTTCAACTCGCGAGTCTTACTCATTGCTCAGCCCGAATAGCGGGGCCATTTATCGTATCCATGCCCAAGTTTCCTACCTTAATTTCATGCTTAAAAGGGCAATAGCCGGTGCAGCTGCCCTGTTAACCACTCTCCACCCTCGTCTCATGACCGCAGCAATGAGACGATATGTCTGAGATGGACCACAACTGTAATTGTTCTTGGAACATCGGCTATGCTTCGAGTGTATCTTGATTCTAGAAGCTTTGTTAGACCCACTATCAGAAGTTGAAGCTGACTTATATATAACTGTGCCGTAACTATGCTGTCAATGAGTTACAAGTGAAGTGGCCTCCGAGTTGAGACTCTGTCATTCGTCTGCTCGTGAGGAACATAGGGGAATAGTGGAACTAGAACTGTTAGAGCAGACATTACTAACCATTCTAGAGCCATTCTTTCTTCTTCTCCCGCCCAGCGTCTATAACCAACACGACTATTCTCCAGCCCCCCAGGTAACAGAAATGTTGTTTTCTGAGACTTGCGCTGCCAATAGAAAAGGTACTCCAAGTGTTAGCTTAGATGGCATAAAGTAATCGAGTCATTTCGTTTCATAGGTTCTCAGCGACCAACTTCCGGTGCTCAACCTCAGCATCCTCAACAGATGAGTAACACATCTCACATTAACTATCAATCTTAGCATACAAAAACCTCGGCAACCTCTCCGCCTCAGGGAAAAGCTTCCTCGTCCCAGTCTTCAACCAACAATTCGCCCCATGCTGCCTCATCGCCGTCGACATATCCTGCACAAACGCAATACTATCACAAGCCTTGACATCCGTATTATCCTTATGCAACTCCGTATACATTGCACACGCGTGCATACAATCCCAAGCAGTGTATGCGATAATAGGTGCGATGTCGTTGGCGGGACCGGGAAAGTCGAAGTCGCATGTGTAGCTGAAGACGTAGCCGTTGAGGGTCGTGTAGGAGCCTTGGCCGTTTTTGGAGGAGCAGGCGGAGGGGAGGGTTAGGTTTGCGACTTGATCGGGAGCTGTTGGTTCGTAGAAGTCGGAGGTGCTTGTGTCTTCGATGGTGCTTGTTCCGGTGGTTTGGCTCGAACTGGAGGTTGGTGTTGGGCAGGATGAGGCTTCTGCGACTGGCGACAGGACGGAATTGCTGGAACTGGAGCTGGATGATTGTAAGTGTTCATCCTGCGACGTGTAAGTGAGATATCGTACCTTTTACATGAAGCCAGAGCTGCTCCTAAACCTCCTCCGACACCCGCCCCGACAATCACAGCCGTGATGACCGCGACTAGAGTACACAAACTCCATATACTCAATCCACACGGCCCCTTCCTCACTTCGGCGACCTGAGTATAATTCATCATAGGCTCTTTATGATGATACACCTCGGGCGCATGCGCAGCGCTATCCGTAAACACCTCCATACCATCATGTCGACGAACTTCCATTTTCCCAAGAAACGCCAAGTCGCTCAAAGATGATCGTTACCGCAAAAGAACAGAGAGTTGTTAAAAAATGATGAGCAAAAAGGGAACTTGGAAATGGGCGAGCTCAGAGTTATGAGAAAACATAGTGAAACAACCGGCAGCTATAGCTTCAGTTTGGACAGTTGACTTACCAATAGTAAATCACGATGTCACCGCTTGGTTACATCACTAGTCAAATGAAAGTGGCATCCAAGCTTTTGAAGGATTCGGGTTTTGGTAGTATCTGATCCATGCTTTCTTCTGGGGGTTAATTAATGAGGCCATTTGTTTGGACGGCAACCCACACGTGAACGTCCGGGATATATTTGCCGATAGAGTTTCCAAGTTTGAATGTTTCTCAGAGTTACAGTGACCGTCGAAGCCTTGTGGGTTAAGCTTCTCATCTGGCAAGTCGTCTGTTTGAACGTAAGGCAAAGCGACAAGGCTTAGCCCATCATTCCAAATGTGGAAATTACCGACGTTAATTATCCAATCATACTAAAGCCAAGTGAAACCTCGGTGAAAAGATCTAAGACCGGTCCCGAGACTGACTTTCTTTTTAATTCCGAGGACAATAAACAGAAGGCAGTATTGAAGGTCTATGGGTATATTGTCAGTTGAATTAAAAATAATATATACAAAATAGTCATAAAGTCACCGTCTTCTACGGTAACTCAGATGGGGTTCCTCCTGCGCTCAACTCCGCTGGCTTCATTGGTTGATAGTGGCCATGCCCAGCATTCGTATTGTCTGCTCCATGCTTGACCATGTATTCCTCGGGAATAGGCGTTGGCTTTGAAGCCCTCTTCTTTCTCCTCCAAAGCCAGAAGCCTACTCCAAGTCCGAGAAGCACGACTCCTGCTCCGATACCCACGCCTAGACCGATAGGTAGCGCGCTGCTGCTGCCGCTTGAAGAGCTGTCTGAGGATGTGGTTTCGGCGGCAGTTGTATTTGTTTGTGTGCCTGTAGTCTGAGTGGTCGAAGTCGTTCCGGTAGTAGCGTCGCTAATTGTCGATGTCTTTTCGTCAATCAATGACGCGTCCGTGGGAATAGTCGTTACGATTTTGACAGGATCCAAGGTAAAGACTTGTGTTGAGTTATCACAGTCGCAGCCACCGTAGCCATAGCAGCAGAATTTGCCTGTTCCGCAGGGCACAACTCCATTTCCCGTGTCTTCAAACGTTAGTATACCGAGTAAAATCTTGACCATGAACAAACATACCATCACATTGATGCAGACATGATGGATCATCCCAATTATCGTCCGTACATCCGTTGATGAAATATTTCGTTAGGGCATCCTTATTGGACGTAACACAAAGTCCGTTGCTCGCGCAAGAATCGCCAGGTGAGCAGCAGGACTTGAGATCGCCATTTGGATCGCAGGCGAAAAGGTCGAGGTTCTGGTTTCTGTCTCTTCCGTAGCAGCTCGACATGATGGATAGTACAGCGAAAAATAAATGAAGAAAGAGGAAAAAGAGTGCCTCAGGGGAGACCCGTGTTTCTATCTATGTAGGATCTCTTCGCGAGAGTAAGCACCAGTGATACAACCCCTGTATCCTCTTACCGCTGCGCCGCTCTGCTCAGGATCAAGACGATAATCGGGGCCAATAAAAAGATATACCGTACGATTATTGAGCTGGGAATAGGAAGGCTAGTGCTTCAACGTTGCAGGGATGGAACATGGATGAGAGTCTCCAGACGTGGAGAGTCTCGGTTTTTCAACGGGTTTTCTAGATAGGGCTGCCAGAACACATTAGATCCGACCGTATTGCTGTTAAGTTGTGACAGAGTTTGAGACTTTTTTGCATTATCTAGAAAAGGAATCTTTGATTGAAGAGAATGAATATGAGTTGGGGGATATTTTTAGGGTCGTTAAGTTGCATCTGTGGCAGTGACTTTGAAGGATTCAATTCCTTGTCAGCATCTTTAATGAGCATGAGCTGAGTGACCATCACAACAACGGCTCGCGACATTCCCAGTATCATAAAATACAACCTGTCAGATCCCTCTACCTCGCTTAGAACGTCAAGAAGCTTTGAAGCGTAGATAGATGCCGGAGACTTGAAAGGAACATAGACTGTATTGCGGATACTACAAATCTGGACGAGCGGCCCGTCTTATAGCCCCCAAAAACGATGGATTTAGTGGACATCCAATCCTTTCTTACTGCAGACTCACTTCATTTCACTGAAAACAGGGAATTCTCAAACAGTTGTTGATTTGCACTTTTACGCACTAGCAACTGCGGGATACTAAGATTGGTCTCCTCCCCAAACTTGACGGCTGGACGGCCGAGTCTATGACGAGAACAAGAAGTTATTTAGATCGGATTCATTGACCCCGTTTGACTATGCAATTCACTTAGTCGTGTGGTTCATGTCAAATCCTTACCGTTAAATCCAACGTCCAACCGCACGCACACGCGCACGCACACGCACACGCACCCGTTAGACTTATCTGAGACCAACAACGCAGACTAAGAAAGCTTAGCATGGACCCCGTGGAGGATTTACAGAGCTAAAGCAACCTTGTGATTGAGCCGCATGTCACTACTAACAGTCTTAAAGGTCAAAGCGAGTTATCAATCTGTTACTGATTAAACAATTACTGGTATCTGCCTAGGGTATCGTGTATAACCTCCATAAATAACATTAGAGAACCATTTACTGAGTTTTCTTGTTCGCGACAGTCTTTCCCTGCGCAGTGTATCTCACGTAGGCGAAAGCGCCCAGAGCACCGATGGCAAGAATGGCAGCGTTACCTGTATATCATTAGCATCAATCTTGCACTCATTGCAATAAGATATAAAGAGTCAACTTACTGGCTACAAACTTGCCGACACCACCAGTGACATCCACAAGTCCAGCGACAACATCGCTGATAAGATTGAACACTCCCTGAACAAAGCCCAGAACCGCAGAAAGAATAGAGTGGATGATGTTGTAAAAGGTGTTGAAGACTGAAGCCAGGAGCTCGTAGATTGAGGCAAAGAGGTCGTTGATAGCGCTGGTGACTGCCATTTTGAGTGTGTCGTGTGAGTCTCAGGTATATGCGTGAGTATAGTATAAGTCTCAGGTATTCTGTAAAGAAAATGTGGTTTCTTGGCTCTTTTTATCACTCAACTACATCTTTCAGCTCTTTCCAGAAATCTTGTTCCTAGCCGTGACGTCGTCATGCTGAGGACTCAAGATCGCATCGATGTGCATGTGACGTCACCCTCGTGAACCACCAGACGCCATTTAAAGAAGGTCAAAGATGTGTATTGCGTCTTGATGAGGTAAGGTCGCAATTTGTATGTTTCAGCCTTGTTTGTATGCAAGAGTCACGAGTGTTATGGGCATGTGACTTGTTGGTTGATGAAGTGTTTGGTGAGACATTCGGGGACTCAGCGCGAGGGGTTCTTCTTTCATGGAGAGGTTCTTGAGAGGCTCTTCGCATGTATTAAATATACTCGGTTTTAACAAGGCATCTTCATTTGGTTAGAGAACATCTGTATTTACACTATTGTCTAATAGTCAGTTTCGATCTCTGACCAGATCCTAGGTCCACAAACGTGGGAAGTGACATATCCCCATCAAGGAAGATTGACATTTGGTTTAGGATGAACGATACGAGCCCTGTGGGCAAGCGCTAGAATTAAGGCTGCTGATCTCCCGTTCATCGTGTACGAAGCAACAGGTGGAGCACCATCCGGCTATTAGAAGAACTGGAGAGGGTACGAGATATAATGATCTAAACACTTATTGCTTTAGAACAACAGTTAGGCTATTTTATTCTAGCACCTTAAACCTTGGGAAAATTTCTCTTATTCTCAGTACCTGAAGTGCTAATAACCCAAGGACAAGCACGCCGCTCAGGTCGTCTCAACACAACGCAACCCGCCGATCAGACGCCCAGATGTTAAAGATTCTCAGAAACAGAAACGCAACATCAGCAGCAGGCTTTATAGTGACACAGTAACTACTTATCCCCCCTCGTAAAGCACCTTATATAAAGACGAACAATCATTCAGTTACAAAGAATACAAACGCTGACCAGAAGATGAGATAGAATTATTAATTACCGAGTAATCCAGCGAAAGAATGGAAAGTAGGAAATCATCTAGCAGGAACGAAGAGTATCGTAACAGGTGGGCGACAAAAGATTTATCCTAAAGCTTAGGTTATCACGATAAAGTAATCTTTGTGCTAATATAAGCATACATAAAGCAACTGAATCATTTCGTCTCTTGCTCTTGGGGCTGAATCTGCTGATATTCTGAGGTGTTGCTGATCTCTTGATCATCATGTATCAAAGAAGCAACGGTCGGAGTATGAAGTATCTGAAGTCTCTGGAGTTAGCTCAAAAACAAGTATCACATTCACCCAACACAATCTCAAGCAAAAGACAGATCAAGATCATTAAAATATCGTAAATTCGTTAATGATGTAGGGTTTTCCATAAAAGACTCCCAACCCAAACCAAGCTCGTCTAAATCTTCCCAAATAATTTAATAAGTACACACCAAAATCGTTTATATCCAAATTGACGATCGTATACTCGCTCATAAGCCGTCGAGGCTGTCCATATTCTTTTCCGATCAATTTCGTGGTCGTGACGTTCAAGTCAGAGTAGCAAACATGGCCCGCATGAGCTTAGGGGGAGGACCTGTGCAGCCGAGTCAGCCACACGTTCTCACAATAATGTATAACGAAAAACGCGTACCTTTAACGGTACTTAGGTACGCTAATGGCCATCCTACCTTTCTTGTCCTTCTCAATACGAGGAGGTTTTCGGTGCAGCACTTCCTTCTCAACACGTTCTTCCCGGATGACCAACTGGCCATCGGGCAATCGCTCGGCGCGAACGAGCTCACCTCCGGTAGAGCGGCCTCTAGGTCGGTGTGCCAACTCGCGCTCGAGAGCCTTGATTTCCTTTCGAATGTCTTTGCCGCTTCGGGATCGTGAGCGGGATCGAACGACGAGCTCCTCGGGGTGGTGGTGATGGTGGTAGGTGTCCCGGTAGTAAGAGTCGTAGCTTGACATGGTGGTTGAAGTTCGGGATGGTGAGACGTCTCGGATGACGGTCTCCTCGTAGTCATAGACAGATTGTTGAGGAGGAGGACCAGCAGGTGGGGGAGGGCCTGCAGGAGGGGGTCCAGGCTGGTAGAAAGTGGGAGGAGGCATTGGCTGTGCCATGGGAGGAGGAGGAGGTTGATAGTGCATAGGAGGCGGGCCAGGCATTGGCATCGGCATAGGCTGAGGTGCCTGTTGGAAAGGAGGAGCTGGAGTCGCCTGGACTGGAGGAGGAGGAGCCGGGGTTGCCTGGACTGGAGGCGCAGGAGTGGGTGGTTCCTGAGCAGGAGGAGCGGGAGGTGGAGGAGTCTTTGCTGGTGGTGGCTCAGGAGTAGGCTCTCTCACTGTCTCGGGAGGTGCAGGCAGAGCGGCTGTGGGTGCCTTGGGTTCTCGAGAAGCAGCAATCTCAGCTTCGACTGTATGGCGTTAATTGAATTCGAAGCAAATGATTATGGAACTTACCCTTCTTGTAGTCCTCGCTGACCTTGAGCAATTCGTCGATGTTATCTTGACCAAGAGCTTTCTGGACAATGAGTGTGTTGCCCTAGATGATGTTAGAGATTGTATACTAGAATCGGCTGAATTAACAAACCTCTTCAAAGAATGGGTATCCGAGATCAATAAGAGCACGCTTGGAAACAAGCTTGGCGGGAATGCGAGTCTTTCCCTTCTTGGGGTACTCGCTTCTCACTGTAGTACCTCCGCTGCTGCTAGAGGAACGGCTGGAACTAGAACCGTAAGAACTGCTTCGAACGGAACGAGTTCGAGTAGAACGAGACTCGCGGCTTCGACCACGGCTCTTACGAGATCGAGTGTATTCTCTTTCTCGAACACGCTCAGGCATAGATCGGTAATCTTCGTCACCGTAGTAGTCGGGCTCAGCAATCTTGATGTCGTCATAATACTCATCGTTGTATCGGCGAGGTGGAGGCAGTCCTCGGCTCTTGGGCAGAGGAATAGGCTGGTAGGGAGGGGGTCTGTATTCATCTCGGAAATCTCGAGGATCCCGAGGACGAACATCCTCGCGGCGAGCAGGAGCTGGGTATTCCTCACGATGGTCGAGGAATCTGGGTCGGCGGTCATATGTGTCGAGAGATGATTGTCTGCGGAGAAATCCAGGTCGACGAGGAGGAGATTCACGACGGGGAAAATCTCGCTCTCGTTCCCTCTCTAGGACATCAGTTCGGCGAGCCCAAGGAGGAGGCATGTCTCGGTCTCTCTCGCGCTCCCTCTGAGGCTGAGGTGGGTAGCGAGAGTCATCGCCATAGTAGCGACGGTCACGAACATCGTCTTCGTCATAGTAACCGCGGCCAGGTCGACGGTCATGTCGCTCATCTGAGTGGTCGCGGCCTCGAGTGCTGCGTGTATAAGAGGCTCTGTCATCGTCGAAGCCGCCCCGGTTTTGGGACATACGCTCAAAGCGATCGCGGTCCCAGCGTTCGGCCATTGTTGGAGATGTGTTATTTGCAGTGGGTGATTTGTGATGGTGGCTGCTAAAAGCAGACCGAAAGGTTTGAAGACTGGTCGTGTGCCAGCCGGTTGTTAGTCGGGCGCCTGTTTGTCGAAAGGGTATCGAGTTGAAAGATGATGAAGAGAAGAAAGAAGGGGAAGAGAGAGGAAATGTACTGGAGGGTGGGCGGGATAAGTGACTGAGGGAGGGAGAAAGGACCAAGGATTAGTGGTATCGAACTTGTCCTGGGATTGGATGAGCCAAGATGGAGGGTGAGTGAGAGAAGACCAAGATGGCCGATGACGTTGACAGCTTAAGACCTGACCCCGCTTGTCGCGACATTCCAGGGCCGAACGAGGTCTAGTGGAGACTTTTGCACTTTTACTGCGACTGCTTAGCGGCTTGTGACTACCGCTAGGTGTTGACCTACAGGGGGCTGAGCGGTACAGGAAGAGCCCTGAAGTTTTAATTGCTCTCTTGTCCAGCTGATGACGCCCTGTGATGAAAGACCCTTGGATAATTCGTGAGACAAGAGCAAGACAAGACACCTGATGGGGAGAGTAATTGTACGACATATAACCAGCAGACTGGGGACTGAGAGTCGAGTATTTGTTTCTAAACTTACGACGAAACGGTTGAAACGTTACGTACCGGTACACAGCCATTTTTACACAAAGAAAAGTCTCCTCAGCCATAGATGGTCTCGACGCCCAAAGCACAAGCCAAGTGGGCCGGCACAGCCAAAAGCCGGATTATGGCACATTAATGCAGGGACTGGGATTGCGAAGTTAGCAGCTGGATGCTCATCTACATAATGTTAGAATCGTTTAAATCCATTTTATATCAAGAAAAAAAGACAATAAAAGGGATTTGTTAAGTCACAATTAACCATGTGTACGGTGATGATCATCACGTGGGACCAGCCGTTCTAAAAATGGCATCCCCATCAACGGGCTGCTCTTCTCCATCTTCATGATAACAACTGACAAGACAAGAAGAACCCACAATGGACAAAGTTTCTCAGCCTGCAGGGTCCTCCCCTGAACCAGGCTAAAGTACGAGCCTCAGTTCTTTGTCTTTCTCTTACCGAGCTCTGGACTTGAAATACGGATACTCCACCGCCAACGGCACCGTCCGTCCGTTTCTTTGTGATGGATGCAGCGCTATTCTTGGGAAGTACAATTACAGCATTCTATTGAACGGAAATTCCAATCGTCAACTGCCGCAATGATGACTGTGCGACATCAAGTGAGCTTTTAGTTCTTGAGTCAAAAATAACAAACTTGTTGGGGGACTCGGGATGTTTTTTCTGACTCGCTCTGACCAGATACCATCCTTGAACGAGAGCTGCAAGGACCTCTCCTCTCTGTACGATGACGTCGAGTCCATCCCCGCTAAAACAGACAGTCTCCGGACCAATCATAACCTCTCAACTTCTTTGGGTGCTCACACACACGTGAAACCTGGAACAAGTTCAAGTCCAAGTCCCCAGAAGTGATCATCGTGGGAATGCTTCGGTTCGATCCGACATTAACTGCCCGATACTCTGGGCTGGGCAATCTCTTTGTGCCTGATCAGCCCTTTCTGGAGTCTTGACAGCCCAGCCCAGATCTTTAATCTTCCGACCGAACTCGATGGACCCCTGCTCCCGGGAACCGCTTTCTTTGTGCCTTGGCCTATGTTAGTCTCCGGCTGCCCTGCAGATGCCAGCACAACTTATTCTTTGCTGTTTCCACCTTTTCTTTCGTCTCGTTTCAACGGCGTGAGATTTCAAGGTAAGTGCTTTCCTCACGGTCCAGCTGTCTCAGTCTCGGGGTGATGTTGGCCGATATTTTCGACTAGTGTCGGATCAAGGCGAGGATACCCTTGGTTCCTCTTTCAGCGCGAGTCCACTTGTCAGTGTCTAAACTTTTCTTTGTCCGGGATGGTATTCCCAGATGCTGGTCTTTTTAAATGTTTTACGTCACATCGTTAAGTTTGGATATGAGATGACAGCTGTTCTGCACCGATGGCTTCGGAGATGGGATCAGTAGGTCTGTGTGTATCGCTTCAGATCGAGTGTTGGGCTACACATCCCAAAGCTTGCAGCAACCTTCTGATATCCTACCGTGTTCAAACAAGCGTTAGTTCGCCGAATGAGAGATGCTCAAATCACGATTCACGCCATGCAATATAGTGGATTGTTGATGAGTACTGCACTCAAACCATGATCATTCATTGTGTATCCTAAATAGCCCGAAATATTTTGCAAAACTCCGTCATTACCTTCCCACTAACACTTGTGCTGCGAATACCACCCAATCAACAACTCAGAGAAACAGCCTGGGCATACAAAGCATACGTATCAGCGTGGTTGATGTTCTGCTCTGCCGTCAAGCTACGGACAAAGCTGTATCCGTAACCACCAAAATCAGAAGTACCCTTGATCTGATTCAGATGCGTCATCTCATGCAAGTTGGTGTTACCCTTATCTTGACCATGACAGCTATGCGTCGTGGCAGGCAGACGATCAAAGTACAAGTCACAGTATGACATGTAGTTGGCATTAGGGACAGTATACGCGAGAACACCATTCTTGCACGCGCCGTACTGGTCGCTGCAGTAGTAGCGCATATCTCCTGAATCAATGGTTCCGCACGCGCCGGCGATTTTGGAAAAGACGTCTGCCACGGTTGAGCGTGTCGCTTGGTCAGAGCGCTTGAAGAACTCGTCCAGCTTCTCAGCTGGACCGTTGGTAGCAGCGTTTTGGGCGTTGACGGCTTGGTCGAAGCATTGTTTCAGAGCGGCCTGGGTGACGGCGAGTCTGTCGCCGGAACAGTCGCTTTGGACTTGGGCTCGCTTGTTTTTGTTGTGGAAGGCTGTGCGGACGGAAAAGGCTTGAGGGCCGTCGACTTCAGCGTCGAGTTGGTTAGAGTAGTAGGGGACGGAGCCGATTAGTTCGGTGGAGTTTTCGAGGGCGAAGGAGAGGGCGCCTGAGGTTGAGATGCTGAATTTACCGCCGGTGGAAAGGTCGTGAAATTCGGCGATGTCAAAGGTGACTTCGGTAGAGCCTCCAGACGGGATTCTTTGGAAGGATGTGTCGTCGAGCATGGAGGTGTCGATGGAGAGGCGAATGCCATCGAAAGGGACAGGCTTTCTCTCTGTTCAGTGTTAGTTTGTGTCTTGTGAAGCGAGGATGAGTGAAGACACTGAGTCAATGCCAGACTCTGGTACTGTCCGGACGTCCAATATTGTATACCCGACATCTACCCAATATGGTCACTCATCTTGAAAACTTACCAGCAGTAGCGCTAAAGTCACTAGCAGAGTAAACCTGAGCCTTCTCAACAGGAGTTTCATCAAGAAACGTTCCAAGCCGTAGCAACTTCAAGTTACTTCTACCATTATTGGTAATAGTCGCCTTGATCTTAGAGTTGCCCTGCAACTGCAATTCGACATCGAGAGGAGTAGGAGCGCGTTGACCCCAAAAGGGAAAAGGGAAAGCAACAGCCACAGAGGCAAAAGCAAGACCAGCAAGCAATTTCATGATGAACGATAAACCAGATCGGAGAAGATAAATAAAAAGAGCGTGTCGTGAATTAATGAAAAGTACAGCAAAAAAGGAATGAACGAATGAATGAAGAAGAAACAAGAGAACGGCGTGAGAAGGGATGGTAAAGCATTGTGAAGCAGACACTGCTGTATACTTATAAGATTGGGTTTGGTGTTTATTAGGGCGACAGGGGCATGGGATGATTGCGATCTTAATGCTTTAGCCAACATGTGGACCGTGTCCTTGGTGTATCAGCTTGTTGCTGTTTCGGTTAGTTTTGTAGTTCACGTTGTTCAATATTCTTGATACAGAGGAACATCAAGGTTCTTAGTTAAGAAGTCTCTAATTAATTCTCCGAGTGATCATGAGTCTTACTACACCCAGCTATCAACAACTACCTCCAACTGTATATGCTCAGACTCTTCAATTGAGACATTTAATCGATTGAGTTTGTAACGATCTTGAATCTGCAAGTCAGAAACCAAATTATCTCAGGATCAAGTGCCGGTCCGGGCGTCATGCCAAACCGTCTGTCTCACCCGTTTCCGAAACACAGATTGTAGCATCGTCACAAGGATACGGTCTAGACCCCCCACTACCAACAACTAAAAAAAGGGACATGTCAGAATATTATTCCCGATAGCGTAAAAGCCTGCGAGAATCGGATCGGGTGAAATTCTTCAGTGGTATTATGGATCGTGTTAAGATGACTAGGTTGAGTTGTGAATTGAGCTTGTTTTGGTGCTTGTTAGCGGTTTTGAGTAGTGGGTAAGTGAGTTTAGTGAGTGTTTATAGACATGAGTACCATACAACGTTGGTTGGTGGACGGATATAAGAGGCTCGCGTGCGTATCATGTAGATAGTATCTTCCGGTGGTTGTTCAATTTAAGTGCAATATACTAAGGTAA
Organism: Fusarium luffae; assembly: GCA_013184325.1. NCBI lineage: Eukaryota > Fungi > Ascomycota > Sordariomycetes > Hypocreales > Nectriaceae > Fusarium > Fusarium luffae. The sequence goes on from JABCJV010000463.1 coordinate 99,602, forward strand.
CCAACCGTGTGTTTGTAGAGCGCCATGAACATCAGGCGACCAACTTGGAAGTGACTTTAATAGGTTGTGGACTCATCCCGCCTGCTGGCTGTCTTGTTCAACGTGCCGTAGACGCAGCCATGGACTTAATCAAGAAAACCATGAGTGCTTGTTAATGTCATGGGAATTCACTGAGACATATCTATGTGGTGAAAGAAAAAGACCGAGAAGAAGAATGGGCTTGGAAACCTAGCAAGGGATCTAGTCAGAAGAGGCAGAGGAAGAACCCCTATGTCTAGAAGGACCAACTGTATCTTGCCTACCAGAATAGAGTCGGCATCAGGGTTATTGCATGTTGGTCTACGCTTCGATACAGTACTGTATTCCCAACGGCAGCTCAAGAGAGAAACGCATCCGCAACGTTGCGTCCAAAGCCATCCTGCTAGTACGTAACTCATCAGTTACGACTGCTCAGCTGTTCAACGAAATCACTTGGGGAGGCCTCCTTGTAAGTCACCTGCAACCATATCCGCCAACGCTGAGACCATCCAGATCTCTAAAGCGATTAGTACTGTTTGTCTTTACGGTGAGCCATTGTTCTCAGATATATTGCACCCAGAGGACTAGTGACCGTTTAAGGTATTCGATCCGTGATCAGACCACTTGCACAAGACTAGGTCTACACGTGTACGAGATACTTATCAGATTCAACGCGTTATCATGTTGACACTGTTCCTATTGATCTAAAAGTTGGAGATGGTAGTTCCAACATTGCGCTTCCTGGCGAGTTCAAGAATCGCATTACCAGCAGCAATATCCGTCACACTAACTCCAATACCCTTATACACCACAAATCCCTCACTAATCCACGTTTTGAGCTTCTCAACACCTCCCTCAGGCTTCCTCTCAGACTTGTTATCAAGCCAGTCTAGGATCTCACCCACTTGTAGCAAACTATCTTCCTTGAGACCACTCTGTATCACCTCTCCTGACTTGACTAGTGCTTCTTCAAGATCATCGACTAGAATGCTTCCTTTTGCACCGCGGGGACTGTATGAGTCGTCTCGCGAAGCTGCGTGACGGAGCATCTCGGGGTCTAACTCGATCATATCGGGTTGCCATGAACCGATAGCTCCGACGAAGGGTAATCTGCTTCGAGATCCATCACCGAGTATTTGCTTGAGTTGGAAGACAGGACTTGTCGAACCAACGGTACAGAATACTGCATCCGCTGAACCCAACAGTGACGCCAAAGCCTCATCGTAGTCTGACTGCGCGGGGTCAAGCACATCCAGCTTGGCGTCAGACTTCCAATACTTCTCATTCTCTTCCGTGACTTGCTTCACCAAATCCCTTGCTCTTCCAATTGAGCGATTAACAATAGTAATCCTCTTGATCTCATCGCCTCTCAGTGCCAGGGCAAGCCTCGTATGCCAGAGACCCTGCTTCCCTGCGCCAAAAACAACAATGTTCTTCGTACATTTTCTCCACGTCCAAGGAATAAGCGCAGAGAGCGTGGTACGATATCCCGTTGGTTCAGCAGCGTTGAGTATACCAGTCGGCACGCCTGCGGAATCACATAGTGAAAGCAATCCACCTAGGGGACGGTTCACTGTGTTTCCATTCTCATCTTTAATAGGTGCTGGCGTAACGACGATCTTTGTACCTACGCCGTCCGGGGACGTGAAAGTACGGAAGAGAGTCTTTTGACCTTCTGGTCTATTGACGAAGTCTGGGGTGGGCTGATATTGGCCTTCGCCGCCGACGGAGAAGTCGATAAGGACATTTTCCAGTGCTGTTTTGAATGTGAAAATTTCCGGTTTCGAGAGAGTTAGTAGAAGGTTGCGGATCTCCCCGTCGCCGAGGATGAGTAGACCGTTTGTCATGGTGTGAGTTTGGCTTGGCGGTACTTGAAGTGAATTGGAAGACAAAGGCTATCGGTTTAATTAACGCGATGGGCGCAGAGCTATTTATCGCAAGTTATTGAGCCTATAAATGCGAGGTCGGGGTAGAATCGGTTCTCCGCTTGATCATGATAACCGTCAGCAGCGTCATCCGATTATTTATGCCAAGGTTTCTATCAACTCACTCGCATGAATCCACCAAGAATGAATTGCCCAGGATTATTCTTCCTGACTTGGTTTGAAGACATTTTCTCCATATTATTTGGAGGGACATCTCATCGGTGACCGTTACCGGTGTAATTTACTCCGCATTGGCATGCGACTACGGATCAGGGTCCGATATCTTTACCCCATACAGGGAGCGCCAAGTTGTTTGACAGCGGCTCATCTAGCTCTAGTCAATTGTCAAGATTGGAGATTGGATGTGCCAAGCTAGAAAGTATTATACTACGCATTTGCACCCTAATAATATGTATCATGATGTCTTCTTCAAAGACTCATCCACCTTTTTCGCAACATCAATACTATCCCTCAACACACGTTCCTCCTTATCACTCAACTTCAAAACCTCACTGCCATCCATACAGCTCATATCATCCTTCGTCCTACCCTTGTGCCACTTGCCATCCATCATCCAATACTCTGGGACTTCATACCCCTCCGGATCCACTCTCTTGTTCTTCAACAAGCTTCCATTGTACCACAGTAACCTGTCTTTCTCATCTGTGTGTGCGATGACGAAACTACACACTTTGTCTTTGCCTTTACCCCAGCCTAGCATCGAGCCGTAATGCTTCTCGAATTCGTATCGTGAACCACCGAGTTCTAAACCGAGCCACCAAGACTCTTTATCTCCGTGTCCCAGACGGTAGGTTACCTCTTCGCGAACGTCGTGCGTGTTTTGCCATGCGACGTGGAGCAGGCCGACGAGAGTGTCTACACGACCCTTGTTAAGGACAACAACTCCGGAATCGCATTCTTCGGCGTAGTCTTCTGTCCAGACGAGGGAGTTGTTCATTTCCGCTGTTGGTACCTTAATTTGATCCTTCCACCATTCGTGGCGTGACTTGAAGGCATGTTGCCAAAGAAGTCTGTCGTGGAAGAGTAGGGCACCCTTCTCCCTGTATGCTCGTTGAGAGAACAGCTTCTCGGGTTGTTGAACGAAAACAGCGTCTGCATCTAGGAGAATCGCCTGTTCGAAGCGAGATCCCAACATTGCGAAGGCCTTGATTGCCCAGCCTCCATCTTTGAGCTTTAATGCCGTATCATCGAAGATGTTGAATATGTCGACGAACTCGAGGCCGTATGCACCATCTAGGCTCGAGAGCCTTTTGCGATCCTTCTTTGGTAGGTCATCTTCTCCCGCATACACGATCTCAATCGGTAATCGAGAACCCAGGACCTTTCGCAAACTGACGATCAAATGGCCGGCAAACCGAACAGATTGTTCACCACCTCCAACGGGGATAACGATTCCCTTCGATCCTTTCTTGAAAGAACGTCTTAAGTCAGCCAGTGGCGTTTTCGTTGTTGGATTGCGTGGTGGGTTCTTCAAGAACGGGAATAATTCCTGTGCTGTCGTCTCGATAACATCGTGCAGTTGTTGTCCAGTATATGAAGAAGTGCCAACTTGATCAGACCTCTCCAACCATTGCCTCAACTCTCTTGACCGTTGGCCAACTTCCCAAAAGATAGTTTTGTACGGAGCTTCGACCGGACTCTCGTTAAACTCTTTCGCTTTTAGAGAGATGTTCTTCAGCTCAGCCTCGCTTATCGGTGCAACGCCCCAGCCATACGATAAGCTAGAAGAGCCTTTCAAAGTAACAAAGAGCAGAAGAAATGAAAACGCAGCAAAGACGCCTAAGCGTACAAGAGCCCGTGGAGGATCTCTTACAATCTGCCCGGCTCTAACAATGAGTGTTGAGGCCAGCGACATGATCAAATTGACAAAGTCGCTGCTCGTGTGACGTGACGCTTGCGTGGAATCAAGAATACGAGGACTGGCCGGTACTTAGATCAGGAACGGAGATGAGATGGCGTAAGCGCGGCCTAACGAAGCATCCATAGTGGAGCCCAGGCGATGTGATATGGAAGGATTCTAAGGTGATGTTGTCCAGACGGCAGACATATCCTTGCAGTTATCAAGGGCAGTGTCTTGCTTGAGTCAAGGGCATTGCCAATGCCGATTTTGGAGGAAACTCGATAAGTACCTGCTGAATTCTGTCGTCTCTTCTACTGGAATTATTGAATCACACTGTTAGATCAATCGTAAAGTGGGAGAAATTCTAGATAAAAAGAAGCTAATGATGATAGCGTTGCGGGAACAAGTCGGCAATAGCCGAGAGTTGACGATCAAACTAGGTGCGGGTGCGGGACGAGATTCGCATATGCAGGTCAAGACCGCGAACCAACACTCGGTTACAGCCGAGGTCTTGTTGGTTCAATTATCAGGCCATATTCCAAGAAAAAATACTCAGCGTTCTTGCCGCTTCAAAAGAACCGGATAAAAACCATATTACGCTTTGCTTGAGCGTTTTATCGGCGTGAGTTACCGGCGTCGATCGTTCCACATTGAATGCATGGCCACTACGGATCTCTATCCGATGTCCTTGACCCCAGACGGTTCCTGGATCGATCAAGCGAATTCACACTTGGCGGGCGTCTAAAGTGTCGATAGAATTAGCGCACCACAAATTCTCTACTACCTACCTATATAGGCAGCCGGCGGGTAATTCAAGTCCCATATAGATATGCGGGACAGCTAGAGATAAGGTACGGATGTCGAATTGGCAACGAACTGTGTCAAAGTGCCGATTACGGCGTTAAGATAGAGAACATAGACTACAAGCTACGGTTGTCGTTTCCGACACTTATGTATGGAATCATAGGATGTAAGTCATTTAAATAAAAGAGAACATGTTTCTAGAACAAAGATGACAGTTTCGATATCTCTATCCCTCTTGTACAGCTCTACTTCATCATCTCCAATATGCCCTACAAACGCAGCTTCAACACGGTGGGCGTCCACTGCGGCGGCGAAGTCTGTGACGTTGTAACCGGTGGCGTCCGCGATGTCCCCGGCAAGACAATGTACGAAAAGATGGTATACTTCTCACAAAAAGAAGATCACCTTCGCAATCTTCTCCTCAATGAACCAAGGGGATGCTCAGCAATGTGTCACAACCTTCTTCTTCCTCCGACAAACCCAGAAGCAGACTATGGCTTCATCATCATGGAGCATGAGGAGTACCCGCCCATGTCTGGCGCGAATACCGTTGCGACGGTGACTTGCTTGTTAGAGACAGGCATGGTGGAGATGAAAGAGCCTGAGACGGTGGTTAAGCTTGATGCACCAGCTGGGCTGGTTACTGCTTATGCCAAGTGTGAGAAGGGGAAATGCAAAAGTGTTCGGTTCCATAACGTACCGGCGTTTGTGTTTGCTCTGAATAAGGAGATCGATGTTCCCGGTCTTGGGAAAGTGAAGGTTGACATTGCTTATGGAGGCATGATCTATGTCTTGGTCGACGCTGCGTCAGTTGATCTCAAGATCAAGAGCACCGAAGGAGCCAAGTTGGTGGAAGTTGGAGAGCGCATCAAGAGGGCTACGATGGAACAGACAGACCCTGTCCATCCCGAGAACTCAGGAATCCACGGTGTCACAATCATCGAGTTCACGGAACCTCTCTATGAGTACAAGGATGGAAAGGCAGCGAACAATACGGTCGTTGTATCTCCCGGACGCCTAGATCGAAGCCCCTGCGGAACAGGAACCTGTGCACGACTATCTGTTCTCCATGCTAGAGGAGAGCTAAAAGAGGGAGAGAGCTTCTATCACCGAGGTATCACTGGAACGGAGTTTATTGGAAGAGTGGAGGGAACTACGAAAGTTGGGGAGTATTCTGCTGTTTTACCGTCTGTTGAAGGACAGGCTTGGATAACGAGTTTCAAGCAGGTTGTGCTGGATCATACGGATCCGTTTCCTGAGGGGTTCCGTGTTGGTGATACATGGCCTTTGGATCCAGAACAATAATAGATTTGGGGACAGAGTAAGACACTGATTTCGAATCGACTTCGAGAGCAACTCACTTGCTTAGGATGTAACTAATGTGCCTCCCGAAAGACGACAGCGGTTCGTCGCTACCTCTTCCTTGCGGGTGTCATCCAATGTTTATTGGACGTAAAACGCAACTGCCCTTCAACTGTGATGCTTCGGACAGATAGTTCCTGATCAAGGAAGTAGCTGCGCAAGTGTAGCTTTTGTATGCCCTCCGTGTCTATCCAGCTGGCCATCCAATCCGGTGAACTCGCTACAACACCTACCTATGAGACCTTACGACGACGACGACACAATTCCGCTACACATTTGCCTGTTCAGTTTGATTATCTCACTCATCGTAGCTAGCCCTCTATTGTCTGAGAAGTCTTTTGCCGACGCATTTCCACTATCGCGACGTGTGGAACCTGCTGAACATGGAGGTCACTTGCCAGAGGTGGCACACTGGATCCATGAGCTTAGTTTTTGAACTTTGCACTAGTTTATGTGAAATCAAGCAGAGTAACTTTCCGATTTGTATCAGAAGAATTACCTGTCTAAAGGATGAATGGTAAAACAATTTGGTCACCTCATGCCATCCTTAAACAATTCCTTGGTCTCCCAGTATGTTACCAAGCCAATACACCCTATATCACATACAGTATAGTCAATCACATGCTGCAGCCAACATGTAATGCAGGAGTAGTTGCACTCCCAAATTGTATAAGGCAGGGTATAATGAAGAGAAAATTACCTTGCATCGCATACAATTAATCGGCAGCTGCTGATCGTGGATCGACTTCCGGGGTGCATGCATGACGTAATCTACCGGGCTTTTCCCGCTAAAACCGCGTCCCTGGGAAACCTAAACCCGAAAAAGATGGAAAGATGCCTAGAGAGCTGTTCATAGCTCCTTCCATCGTGAACATCAAATCCGTATATACTATTCGACACCAACACCGTCTATCGCCCCGCACTTACCTTTTTGCTCAATCGCTTTCGCACATTGACCCCCGTCATGAGATAGCATCTACACACAAACACTGACTGACTGAGCACACGCCCATCATGTCAGTCAGCCCAGCGCCCTCACTCCAACTGGCGGAGTATCTCGAGAAGCTGCCCGGCACGACGTTTAGAAAACTCTACCAGCAGCCCTCCACCGCGTTCGCCATCTTCCGTCGCATGCTCCCCCATCTCGGTTCGTTTTACCCTCCCAAACCTCTGCGCGCGCGCGTTATCGCTAACTTCTCCTGAACAGCAAAGACTTTTGTCATGCGCATCCTCTACCTCCCTAAACCGATTCTCCTAAGCGACCTCGATGACTGGGTAAAGCCCAGCGCAAAGCGCCAGAAGGATCAGGCACTCGCTGTCCTGCGCGGATTGCATATCGTGACGATTACTACGCCGAGCAAGGAACGACCGCAGGAGATGCACCTTACCTCGAATTTTAAAATTTCGCTACGACTCGCGCTTTCGGGAGGCGGTTCACACAACTCCTTCGGTGTGCCTTCAACACTACAAATACCACCTGAAATCGACATCGCTTTCCTCGACCGCTATGCTAGAAAGAAGTGGGAGGATATCCTGCACTTTGTCGTGTCTAGTGTCGGTTACAAGAGCACGGGCGAATCTTCCGGACCGAATAAGAGCGTGAAGGAACTCCTCGTCGCGGGCCGTCTCGTTGATCGAAGACCTAGTGGTGCTATCGGCATTACGCAAGCTGGCTTCACCTTTTTGCTACAGGAGGCCAATGCCCAAGTGTGGACGCTTCTGCTACTCTGGCTCGAGGCCATGGATGTCAATAAGATGGCGGGTCTCGAAGCTACAGATATGCTTTCTTTCCTCTTCGTCCTGGCCAGTATGGAACTTGGCCGTGCGTACGATACTAATGCTTTGACGGAACAGCGCAAGAACATGTTGCCATCCCTTGTTGACTTTGGTCTTATATATATCCCCAACCACAAGCGCTCCATGTTCTTCCCCACACGACTTGCTACAACTCTTACGTCCAGCGGCAACAGTCTGCGCAGTATCAGCGACGGCGTAGCAGCCGCCACAGCAGCAGCCCTCCAACCAGGTCAATCCCGCGCACCGGGCAGCAGCACAACAGCATCCGCCAACGAACAACGCGGCAGCGTAATCATCGAGACCAACTATCGTATCTACGCCTACACCCAGTCCACGCTCCAAATCGCCGTTCTTGCACTTTTCACCAAGCTCCAAATGCGTTTCCCAGACATGGTCGCCGGTCGAATCTCGCGTCAATCCATCCGACAGGCCATCAACTTTGGCATCACAGCCGAGCAAATCATCTCGTACCTCTCAGCCCACGCACACGATCAGATGCGTCGCAGCGCAGCACTGAACAACAAGCCTATTCTTCCACCCACGGTAGTCGACCAGATTCGTCTATGGCAGCTCGAGAACGAACGCATGAAGACAACAGGCGGTTTCCTGTTCAAGGATTTCGAAGATCAGAAGGAGTATCTTGCCGTGGCAGGATTTGCGGAGGAAGTGGGTGTTTTGGTATGGAGGAATGATGTCAAGGGGATGTTCTTTGCGAGCAAGCATGAGCAGATTAGGGATTATCTGCGAATTCGAAAGAAGGCTGAGTGAGCTCAGATGGACGAAGACAGGCCTTATGCATAATCTCGTGCCGAATGAGCTCTTTCGAGGAGAAAAAGGACTAGAATGGGGAGGATAGCATTGGAGTTCATGGCGTTAAGTTTATTGGACTGAGGGAACCGGAGAGATTGCTATTCCATTAGCTATAATGCGCACTATGTCGCATAGATATTATATAAATAACACGCTCAAGGCTCAGTCTACTCTTCGCACATGTGACACAAACACCAAGAACTGCAGATGAGCACCAAAAGTCTATTCTTGAATTATCATTAAACCTCTATAAGCCTCCGCTGGCGATGGAACTTGACCATGATACAAAATGAAACGCTAATGAACCCAAATGTTTTTCCATCCCACAGCGATGTCATCCCCATTCATAAACAAAGCAATAGCAAAGAAAGAAAGTGTGCCACAATACCAATCCGAGCTTAAACATATCCCTTTTAGCCTTCATACACTTTTTTCCTAATCAGCCGATGACAAAGAAGCCTGCAAACAAAGAATACAAATGGTGTTGGGTGCTCTCCTTCCTTTTGAACAAAGACCTCTAGTTGAAGGAGAGTCGTTTCCCGCGTTCTCGAGCAGTAAGGGCAGGGTTTCTCTTCTTGGAGACTGGTAGACCTGATGGTTCATTCATAGCTGGTAAGCTTCGTCGTACACTTGAGCTTGTGTTGTTGCCTCCACTGAAGATTCGTCCCATCAAGCTGGTGTTCTCTATACTGCCTCCTTGAGGGAGAAGATTCGGTTTGTTCATGCGGCGGGCGTATGTCTGCTGCCAAGCATACAATGAGCGACGTGCTTCCCTCGTGACACAAAGGTTTTCGAGATGTTGGAAGATGCGCAAACGTCGAGCATCTTTATTGTTCGGTGGTTTGCGTGGCTTCGTGCCTGCCAGATTTGTAAGAGCTGACGTCGTGGTAGAATAAGAAAGATGTGTCGGGCGAGAATTGGCAGCAAAACAGTCGGGTCTCATCGAATAAGGTTGGTAGCTACTGCCATACGACAAGTCTGGATACGATGCATCTGCGTTGTCGTAATCCTCGGAGAGAAAGCGATCATGCAGAGACATGAAACGACCAGACCAATATGCTGAAGGTTGAGACTTGGTGATCTGACGAGGATCCGATGGTGTCTCCATAGTGCTTGTACTGCTGCATCGAGATGCTGACATGGAAGTCAAAGAAGATCGTGCGAAACGAAGTTTCGAAGTGCCAGCTGAGAGTAGACTGCTCGTCGAAGATGCAGACGTCTTGCGCGATTGATCAGCAAGGATCTGAGGTTGAGGAGTTGACGATTTTGAGCTCAATGGTCGAGAAATAGAAGACTTGATCTCGCTCAGGACTGTCAACGTGCGAGACTTGGGTAGTCGACTCTTGTTCATGCCTTGAGAGGGGGGAGCTGCTTCTTTATGATCAAGCGGAGGGACGTTCTCGTCTTGAATCGAAGTATCAACAGACGAATATACACCAAAGCTAGAGCTATTGGCTAGTGTCTTCCTAGAAAAGTTGGTAAAAGATGCAGTAGTCGGGAGAGGCTTGACAGGAGTAGTAGTCAAGAGCGATTGATGAGACGTAGTAGCAGTGAGACCAGATTTGGCAACAGTAGGAGGACTAGCAAGTGAACCGTGAGTCGAGAAGCTTGCAGAGATGCGTCGAGTGGTCTTTTTAGCTTGTGCATTCTCTTTGTCGGACGATGAATCGTCTGAACAACAGTCTTTGATGGTGGGAACAATGATGAGTGTGTCACTTCGAACAAAGTCTGGTCCTCGAGAGTTCTTGACGGGTCCAATGGGTCCTGATATGACGGGTCGTTTTCTCTTAGATCGGAAGTTGGTGGTTGGAAGTCGTAGTTTGGAAGAAGGTAGGCGTTTGCCCTCAAGCCCGGCACGAAAGGTATCCATTGTATCAAGAAGTTGTCGAGTAGAAGCGACGTAGTTATTGTGATGGTTTCGAATTGTCCTTGTCAGAGTCTGCGTCTGAGTCGGAGTCTTTCTCCGGTTCGAAGTCTGTTTCTGATTCACAGTCGAGACCTAGGCTCCTGAACTCAAGTTCATGGACGCAGGTTTGCACAAACGTCCCAGCAATTAGACGGACTTTGAATTGGTATACCTGAAGTCTCAACAATGCTATAATGCCTAGCAGGTAGACTTCAACATTGAATCTGTCGAAGTTGAGCAAAGTCAAATGGCCGATATCTGATGTACACGCACACCCTGGTCGGTTGCATCGACTGTACGGCGTGACGGTAGTTATCTATAACAGGCGCATGAAGCGGCGGACAAGGAATTCTGCGGTGAGGAGACTGTAATCGTAAGCAGCACGATAAGACATTGTATGAGAAACGAGTGTAAGTGGATGGTCAGTGAAGATTCCACGGGTCGATGTTGTTGTTGATGTTTGTTTTGTTTGTTTACCTTCCCAGTGCCTGCCTGGATTGTCAGTTGGCGACAGCCTAAGAGACGAAATAATTGGTACAGTTACGTCAGTATAGACGACCACTTAGATCACTTTATTTTGGTGCCTTAATTCGTAAGGGACTGCCAAAGCTGGCGATGCAGTGGCACTGCGGAAGGAACCAGAGTAGATGCACTGCCAGACTTTGGCAGGTGGCAGCCCGGTGGCAGATGGTAGTCGGCAGTTAGCAATGCTTTCTATTTCCAGGCGTCACTGCCTGCCATCCGTAAGTCTATCCAGCCTTCTTTCTAATCCAGTCGTCTTCATCAAACACTCCTGACCAGTGTTGTCTAAAGGTGCCCATTGCTCTCCCCGTTCACTCCATTGCTTCCATTACAGAACTCATCGTCCCACCCATTAATCGCAAACTCAAACTTCAAATCTCCCTCTCCTTTCGGCACTGCATTGCCATTACCGTCCCAAAGCGCCCTCTCGACCATCGTGACGTTACCCTCCCAATCGACCAGCACCACCGTCTGTCGCTGCGTTCCATACATGCCCGTCTCGAAGCCCATGATTGGTGTTGTGCTTGGGTCCGGTCGTCCTTCTGACATGAGCTCTTCGGCTGCTGCTTGGTCATCTGTCGCCCAATGGCCAGGTCCTTTCGCCATGGCTGCTTCCATTGCCTTTCGATGCTTCTCGTCTCCGATCAAGGGGATAAAGACACTCTTCTTGAGCTCGTTGATGTACTCAACCAGGCTTGCGTTTTCGTTCCTCGGTAGTGTGTCGGTGCTGAGGACGTCCAAGAGATTGGCAACCAGCTCATCTTGGCTTGACTTGCTGGACACTGACTTGTCGATGGCTTCACGGAACAGCTTCTTTCCAATGGAGATCTTTGCCCATTCATCCTCCTTTCCTGTCGCATCGAATGCCGTGTTACTCAACCCCCACATCTCGCCTCGCTCTTTAGCAATGATAGGCACCTCATCGACATTGCCTGCTCTGTTGCTAATGATGGCAATCCCAGGAGTCTTCCTCCTCAACTTGCCGCAAACCATGGAGAATCCACCGACGCCTTTAACGCCGTCATTCTCAACAAGTTTGTGCACGCTATCCTTAAGACTCTCCTCAGGCGGCGTTCCCAGCCATGCGGTGACCATACCGCCTCTGCTCTTGGCAGCATGAATGGGATGATTCTGGTCCTTGATGTCGGTTTCTCGGTAATTGGTAAGTACAGCCATATGACCGTCTTTGCTTAATCCCATCCATGTTCCCTTCTCTGCTCGTTGAAGATCCCGGGATGACAAGACTGGTCGACCGGATGTGCTATGCGTCCACCAATGTGGCCGCGATGTAGGTCTGAGAATGAACTCATCCCGGTTATCGATGGCGATTAATGCATAATCGGGATGCGAAGTGGTGAGAAGTACGATGCACATGGTATATTATATGTATGTATGTATTTGGTGTTTCACTCCAGTTCGGAGATTTATGTCAAGTAACTTGATGTTGAAAGAGTTGACGCAAGTGGCGGACGATCAGGTACAGATAGACGTTGGGTAGTGGGGGGTCCACGCCTTTTAATATGTCTCATCAACGACCAAACAATCCGTCCAACTTGTCTCAACAAATACGTGTTTCCATTCACAGCCTCGGTACAGTAGCGTCATGCATAGATGGTCTAGATGCCGAATGATCTGATCTGATCTCATGGATGTTTGTCCCGGCTAAGGCTACGGGCGGCTTCGGGCTTGATTTGCGGGGATGAGGTCAAGTTTGCAGGGGTCATGACTACGATGCCAATGTGGTGAGACCTTGGTATCAGACTCACGTGGGAAATGGTCAATGTTTGTAACCTTGATTGGATCCAGATTGACGGGGTCTACCGATCTGATAATTGGATGTTTTTGATGCTCCGTTTTCGGGTCACACCACTGAGGCTCACGGACTTACAGCCAAGCATCATGCCACTTGCCAGAGCGTCAGAAGAATTGGTCGGTCACCCAGAGCATAAGAGATGACATAATTTAGTCACTTTATTGCAGTTTAGACTAGCATTTACATTGCTTCAATTTAGTAGCCTAAGCCTCGGAGGTCATTTCTTCTGTCGCCTACCTAGTCACTCTCAATGGAAACAATTTGGCAGCCTTGGGATAGAGTTTTGAGTGACCAGAACCGAAAAAACACATTGACTTGGTAGATTTTATACGAATATCATCGCATTGCTGAAATAAGACACTGCAGGTCCCTATCCTTTTTTTGGCAGTAAGTGCAAGGGTTGATGGGATATCCTGAGCTCTTGGAGCAGACATGGCTTCAGACAAAGAGAACACTCACTCTGGCTGATAATGATTACGGAGGCCTTTTAGGCATCTAAATTTAGGAAGTCTTACATCTGCGTGAGCTGAAGTCAATCGTCCTCTATCGAAGTTAATATTTTGCCTCGGATTCAAGGCGTGAAGTGAAGCAAAGTCCAAGTCTGGGAACGGGGACGTCAGTTTTGGCCACCTTGATATAGAACAATTATCATCGCACATGCAGTGATCAGTCCAAGTAATATCTAATATGATTCTTTCCATGATGTGAAGTCTGGCCCCGGCTGGCGGCAATGTCATTGCGACCGTACAGGAGGCCATCACCACCACGGATACAGTATTATGACCAAAAAGGGGGCTTAGACGAGCGCATCAACGAAAGTAAGGATATTAACCAACCTCAGGTAGCCAATTACTCTCATTTCTCTTGAGAAATCAGTCAAAGACGTCGCGTGGGAAAAGAATTTTCGAAGTTTAGTTGAGTGTTGCGGCCATTAACCAGAGTATCATATGCATCAACCAGAGTATCACAATCCATCAAACCAAACCCCTTGATTTTGCACTCATTTTCTCGTAAATCAGAACTCTAAAGCATGGCATTTATATATATAAGAAGTGCATCCTGTCCCCTTCCCTTGGAACCAGCATCTTCAGTATCCTGACAGCTTCATCAGAAAGTGATCACCCTGCTTTCCATCATAATCTCCAACGTTCGAGCACTTACAAAGCCGCCTTGCTATCATCCAACAAGTAAGTACTGCATCTACCAACTATTCTACCAAGCTTCTGGTTCCCATAGACAATTCACCATACTCTTAAACTCATCTTCAAAATACTTGTTCTCCGCATCCCCGGCAAACGACATACTTTACTTCACAACAGTACTAACGAGTATTCCATCAGTTACCCACACGAACCCGTCTCAGTATCGTTCGGGTTTATAAATGTCATCATTTACACCGATCAATCGTCCGGCCGGTACCCCAGCTCCCTCTCTTACTCCCGCCGAGACCGGGCTTCTTACACCTCCTCCCACTCCTCCTCCTGCCAACGTAGGCGCAGTTCTCTTGCATTTCGGGATGCTCGCGCCTCCATCTCCCCCTCCTACATCTGTTACCCCAGCCCGAGCACCAGCACCAGCCCCGCCATCAGCTACTCCCGGACGTCGCAAGAAGGTCTTATGTAAAGAATGCAATAGAACCTTCAGCTACAAGAACATCGCGGACCATAGGAAGCTCCATAAGATGCTCGGAGACGAAGGCGGGCGGGCTCGTCCCTGCAAGCAATGCAAGGAGCACCACAAGGAGTGTTATGTGGCCATCCATCCCAAGATGGTCAACACGTACGCTTGCTCTGGCTGTCTCCACGGCCACAAGGCTTGCAGCTTCAAGTCTATCAAGTTTGAGAGACCGAAGGAGTGGGCTGATATACATCCTAATCTACTGGAGAAGGAAAACATCCCTCCTAAAGAAGCGGACAGTCCCTCGAACTCGTCGTTGAGTACCTCAGTCTCGTCAGTGGAGGAATATCCTCATAATAGGCCCTGGGAACTCCAATAAGCACATATGGCGTTCTTAGCACTCTTCTACCCCTCCAGGGGGGTAACAAAAGAGTTCTCCTCAAGGCTTAGGCTACTATAACAAAGTACTTATGGGCGAATGTGTATCCAGGGTTGTCTTTCTTTGGTTTTGAGCCACTGCTGGAGTTTAAGGAGTTCAATAGAAGGAAAAGGGAACGTCTTTTTGTATTCAGTTTTATCAATGAATATTCTCTCTACACATCAATGTGTCATCAAACTTGTGACTTTTCTGTGATTTTATGTGTTCAAGCGAACGGATGTTCTCATAAGGTCGATGCGACAACAATCAGTACCCATCACGAAGACTCGCCCAAGACGGCGTCAATAGCAGATATACAAGAGCAAGATATATTCACGTACTACTACTAAATACAAGTCATAATCCTCATGTTTTCTCTCTCTCTCACACACAAGGAACACTCAACTCCCCATACAGCCAATGTATCCTAGTCATCTCCGAAGCGGCGACTTCGGCTCAGCAGAAGACCTACGTTTAGTCCCAGGCTTCTTCTTATCCCCTCCATTAACACTCTGTCCCTCCTCCATCGCCTCAACAACAGTAGCTTGATCAGATCGAAGCACAACTCCCTCAGCGATGACTTCATCGCGACATACAAACTGCGGGAATAGCACAGCCAGGACTGTAGGCTTGGGACTTCCCTTGACAGGTTTACGAGAGATGGCATTACCGACGTCATAATCGTCGTACTGTCCCGCACCTCGCGAATCTTCCTCGTCGGGAAGTTCGGCGGTAATCATATCCCTCGAGCGCTGCGCATCCGCCCAAAGCGCAACAGCCTGTCTAAACAGCGCGGGCACAGCACTAAAGAACCCAGTCTGTTTATACGCCACGACAAGCGGATGAAGTGCCGTTCGCACCTCATTGCTCGCCTTACGGACAATGTCCTCTTGAATAGTCTCAACTTGCTCCGAGTCGGTCAAGGACCCAAGAATTTGACAGCGGTACACTGTTTCGCGGCGCTCGTCGCCTTTGAAGAAGCTTAGCATGCTGGAGGCTGAGGTACGCATGTCGTGGGATACGTAGAAGGGGACGAAGATGTGGGAGAGGAGGGTTTCGGAGATTACTGCGTCTGCGACGGCGCAGCGCATTTTTGCGGCTGCTTTTGTGGTGCGGGTTGAGATGGGGATTTTGGGGAAGCGTGCGAGTAGTTCTTGGATCTCGCTTGCAGAGTCCTGAAGGATGGTCAGTATAGATCATAGAGAGCACAAGGGGATAACTTACAACTGCACCGTCGTGGAAGTTGAAGTACTCGTTCACGAAATCATGAACCTTCTTCGACAACTCCTGAAGATCAGAGCGCCTATTCTTGTTAGCCCATTTCCAATCTCATCAGCGACACAATTACTCACAGCTTCTTAACCTCCTCAGATCCATAATCCTTCAGAATGCCCTCTCCAAGATCACTCTGCGCCTTGCCCAACCTCCCCTTCACACTCTCCAACTCCTCAGCGCCCGTCTGCATCTGCGACCGATGCAACTCACACTCCGCATTCATCTCCCTAATCTCAGCAGCATGGTTCTTAGCATGCATCTCCGACGCATTCAACAACTTCCTCAACTTATCCGCCTCACCAGCTCTGTTCTCCGCTTCAGCAAGCTTCTCTCTCGCTTCTTGCACTTCCTTCTCCATAGCCTCAACAGCTGCCTTTTCGGACTCGTACGTTTTGTACTTTTGCTCAAACTCGGCAAAGATCATGTCTGTCTTTGCGCTGGCTGCGGCCTTGTGCTCTGAGAACTCGCGCACGATCTTGTCGTTGAATTCGCGCAGGCGCTTGACTTCGCCTTGTTTGGCTTCGAGGTCTGCTTCAAGAGCTTTGCGCTCTTCGGCGGATTTCTCAAAGTCTTCTATGGAGCCGACATCTTTGGAGACTTCCTTTGCTAAGGCGAGGAGCTGCCATAGCTTTGTGTGCTTATTAGCGTTGGTATTGGAGTTGGTGTTGTTGTTTTGTTTGTTGGTGTTGGCTGTTTTTTCAGGAGTGACAGTTCCGTTACCATTGGTATGGCCATGACCATTGACCTTGACCTTTGGATCCGCCATGCTTGTTTGATGTAGAAAGAATGGTGTAATCAATTTGTTGCATTATATCGCTTGAAATCGTCACATTATATAAACTTGTCGCTAAATACACGATATGAAAAAAGTCCGTTTCGATTTTGAGGCCCTCCTCGCAGAGCCTCATCGTCCGTTCGTAGGGTGAGGAGACAACTCATCACCACCACACCACTACACCGGTCAGTCTAGAGGCAAGTCATCTTTTGTTCCCCGCGAAATCATCCTAGTGGCTCAACACCAATCGGCGTACCCAATCCTCATAAGAATCAGGCTGAACCGCATCAACGGGGCGTTACACCACACGCGGGGTAACCCCAATAGCAATGAGCCTTTTGTGCCAAAGACACCATCATCGTCTGCAGAGCTGAAGTTTGTCGGAGATGGTCGTCCTTGTAGCCTATTGAGGGTGTCGCGTTGTTTGGTCTCTTGGTGTAACGGTGAAAGCATCGTCTAGACAATTGGCTGTCAACTCTTTGCGATAGTCGGTGATGCGGTCGCATTGCGCAGATGGAACTCTTGAGGCCATCTCGGCGCTCGTGTCGCAGCATTAGCAGAAGATCATCACACTGGAGCCTAGAATGAATACTCCGTGTCCTTGTCAACGTCGTCGTCCATGTCCTCCGTCTCGACCTTCTTGAGCATATTCTTGGCCTCCACTCTCTTCGAGCTCTGGCCCTCGCTGAGTCCAGACTTGTCAAATAGGTGAAGCTCGACAGATTGAGGCGCTTCTCCAAGGACAGGCTTTGGAAGCACCTGCTTGTGGACACTGTACCAACCGTCCTTGTCCATCAACTCATACAAGACTTCCTCAGAGTCGTGGCGGGGCTTGGTGGCCAGAAAGACCTTTGTAGTAAATGGCTCTCCTGCAGGGAAGTAGGTCAAGTTTGCCGTGTGAATGGCCGAAAGTGTTTCCACAAGGGCTGGAAGCATGTCGACATTGTAGGTGCAGTCGCTGAGCATCACGAGATCCCAGGGTCCAGATTTGACCTCAGGCCCAAAGCGACCCTGTCTGCCCTCCTCCCAATCCAGATTCTCGTAAATCATCCGCACCGGAGTCTCCTGGAATCGTAGATGCGAGTTCTCCAACCTCTTCATGTTGGATCTGGCTCGTTCCTCAGCCTCTGGCAGGTCTGTCATCAAGATGGTGCAGTCACCATCAGAGGGACCTAGTCGAGGGTACACAGCGCCGAGCCCGATACCCAAAATACCCACACCGCAACCCACTTCCAACACACGAATTGACTTTTGGCGGCTGAATATGTTTTTCATGGTCCTCATGCAGGGGTTGGTGCTGGACTCGCTCTCGGGAGCAGTCTCGATACCCACAAGTGCACATGTCGCTACTACGCCGCCATCCCATATGTGACGTGCGATGCTCTCTCCAATCTCCTCCTCAATCTCAATCGTTCCCAGACCGCCGGATGTCTCGTTCAACAGGAGCCTTCGAATGGACACATCCGTATCTGAGGGCTGAAGAGTCAATGGTACCCAAGCTGGCATGACAGCACCCTTCTCGGCGGCTTCCCTCCGGTACCTCATCTTCTCAGCAGACAAGGCCAGAATGCGGGGGACACTTTCGGCAGTGTGAGGAGGGTCCGATGCCCTCACACAGATATGGACTCTCATTCCGGATTCAATAGCTCGTTCGAGAGCAATAGGAAGCTCCAATGCTGGCTTGGCGACACGCATACCGGGCTCCCAGTCAAGGTGTCCTGGATCTGAGAGGAGCCATGTTGAGCTGCCTTCGGGTGATGCCGCAACCGCAACGACTTGAAGGTCTAGAAACTTTTCCGGGAATAGAAATGAGTCTCCGAGATCAGTTGTGATGGTGAAAAGTAGTTGGACCAAGGTTCCCCGCCGGTTCTTTATCACTTTGGGGGATCGGAGGAATCTGATATAATGCATCTTGCGTAGGTATTGGTGTATGAGTGCCGGTCTTAACCAGAGTTCTGGGTCCGTTGAATTCCCACGTTCCCGAATGCCGTTGGCCTTACTCTATAAATATTTGAGTTTCAAACGGCGGCTTGCTGGCGATTGTTGACTTTTGCGCCTCGGTGACCAGGTTGCCCAACCTCTCTCGCCTGGGCAATTTTGATCTTCAGCGGGCTGTTTCGCTTAGTCATCGCTTCCGCTTCACATGCAAGCCGCCCGCTTGAGTATGGCTCGTTCCAATTTCAAGCGAAATATTGATCCTTCGTAATTCGAGATGAAGGCTCAGGAGATCGATATGTTGAATTTGGATAGCGGGAGATATAAATGACCCGGTGCGCTTTTGCTCCGGGGTGTCGTCCCAACGCTGTGGGAATGCTGGTCGTTGCAGGACCCATATCTGCAAGGAGGCTCCTCCCTCAGCTCAACCATCTGTCAATTTCGCTTTTGGCGTCTCAAGCGACGTAAAAAATTGTGGAATAGCTATTTTGAATGTCTATTCGTATCCGTACAATCATGAAGAAATGAAGCGAAACTTGCTGCTGAAGGTCAAGTCCACCCCGACTTCATCTCTTCCTCAACCAAAAACACCGGTTGCACCTGCCTCCTGAAGGTGTAATAGATAAGAGATATCGCAGGTTAGGTCAATCCACTATTTACCTACAGCAGAAGGAGTCATGATCACCGCGTATACTGCGGTCGGTAGGAGAAAAGGAAAAGTACTACCTAGTGAACACTACCACCAGCGCAGGTGTGGTCCAAGTGCTGCGATCCCAGACTCTGACGAAGATAAGCCATTACCAAGTCCAGGAGGACTTGGAAGTCATGTGGTACGTTCTGTCGAGAATCGACGCCGTCAATCCGTATCAAGTTTGTGTCAACTGACCAAACCTCACACATTTACTGTGCATGACTTTCTCGATTCTGATTTTAAATCGACCGGGGGCGCTTTTTTACTCCCACGTTCACTCACAAACAACTTCTTTGCTGGCTGGCTGAATGTCATCACGCTTCAGATTTCATCATTTTCCTTTCATCCGCTCACTCTTCAAATGTAATCCAGCATGAAATTCGATACGTTGAGAATGAACGGAAGAATTGGCTTGAATAGTCAGTCACCTACCCGGGAGTAGTCACTTGTCGAAAAAGGATCATACTGGAGATCAACACATGTTCATGAAATTGATCGATACTATTACACACAAGAAATATACGAGAAAAGAAGACACCTATGCCTTACACAACAACCTTATATATGCGCGAATCATAGTTATGTTGACGATAATTACAGTTCAGTGGCTGTGGTCGGCATCAGTGAATTGAGCCGCGTTTGACTTGCTGGACGGGTCAACCTTTAAATCAAGGAAGCCGAATAGTCGATATGAGAAGAAAGAAATCATAGCTTCCCAGCGGAAATATTTTTTTGCTGTGGCCAAACCCTGTGGCATAAATCACGTCTTTGCATTCGGTTATCACGTCTTGAACTTATCTCCCTCAACCACAACCTTCAAAACACCATCTCTCAAATATCAGACATGATGTCTTCAACTTTGACTCCAGATCAAAAGAAACTATGCAGTATCTTTCAATCCAAGCCCTGGTTCGGATTCGACCTAGACGACACACTCCATGAATTCCGTAAAGCAAGCCGCGCAGCTACAACACACTGCCTCAGCCGCATCGCCAACACCTCAAACACAAAACTGGAAGACTTGCAAGAAAGATACGGCATCATACTCAAGCAAGGCACCGCAGATGCCTTTACCGATGGCAAAACTTCGCATGACTACCGCCGAGCGCGCTTCTCTGCTACGTTGAGTCATTTTGGGCTGAGTCACGATATTGTCGATGAGTTACTGGAGGACTACGAACGCATTCTCGTTGAGAACTCGACGCTCAAACCAGGCGCCACACCACTTCTCAAAGCTATCAAATCATCCGGTCGAAAGATAGCAGTCATAACAGAAGGTCCCCAAGACGCCCAAGAACGAGCCATCCGAGATCTAGGCATCGCCGAATACATCGACTTCCTCGCAACCACAAACTTCTTCGGTGTCTCCAAAACCTCAGGCCTCTTCCCCAAAGTCCTAGATCATCTCCAGATCTTACCCGATGAGATCGCATACATCGGCGATTCACCACAACGTGATATCGAACCCGCGACCAAAGAGGGCATCTATGCGATTCACTTACACGAAACCCAAGCAGAGCCGCTTGTGCTGCAACCCCCGAGCATCAATTCATTGGACGTGCTAGTCCAGCTCGTGACCCCGATCTAGCGCTACAAGGCTGAGATCTAGTGTAGTTCAAATGATACACCCGTTTCAACGTGTCAGTCTCTCACAGGAGATATTGCTGGCAAACAAATCAGACGAGTGCAACGTTTGTGATACCGTGATATTTCAGCTTTTGGTAGTACAGTGGTGAGTTATCACATTGGAGGTTGAGTTATTAGCCCGAGACATTTCACGAGCACTGTGATTATCTCTGATGTTACTCCCGTTATCAATCTCCCGTATTGATCATCTCTATAATTAAAATAATCGTAACTCAGCCTTGTGGTGCTGCTGATGCTGTGCCTCTACGTTCTAAATTAATCCAGCTGCATGGTATCTGACAACGGCTGAGCCTCGCAGCTTAGGTATGAATCCGGTGCGGAGGGTTACACGGCTGCCATTCAATTTATCCCTTCGTGTTAGGGTGTGTGCAAACAGAGTACGGGACGATGCATTAATTATTCTGTCCCCGTACTGCAGGTATCCAGATGGATGGACAGCAGAGAGATCCATCTGTTCGGGCGCTAGAATTAATGCTGATCTAAAGCGGTATAAAATGACCACATTATTTCATCGCTTATTCTTGAGAACCATTTTTTCTGTCATCCGATGCTTGGTGAGATGTTACTTGAACGTGGTCAAAATGGAGTCTTGACACTTCACTGATCATCCACCGACGACTTGGCAAGGATGTCCTGTCCTCATTTGATCATACCGACATACCTCATGTCCAAACTACCTGATTCTGGCAGACAGCGATACTTTCCCCTCTTTCCCCTTTTAATCGAGCCGCGCACGAGCAAGAGGGGTAAAAAGGTTTAAAACAAACTCAAATGGCTTGGTTTTGAGGCACATTGCTTTTCTAGTTACAGGGTGGTGGTGAAGATCCGGGCCGGGGAAGGGGGAAGAGGGGCGCGGCAGTGAGGTCATGTCATGATATGGATATGCCCTGGTCAAGCACTGTCGTCATGCAGTTTCATAAACTTGATCGCCAGGAATTGGGTTTGGATGTTCCAATCGAACTGAGTTGTGATGAACGGTAGATCATGTGTTTCAGACAACTTGACTCGTGCAAAGTAAAGCCATCCTTTTTTGAGGCCAGAGGAAAGGAGAGGTGGAATGTAAAAAACGCGCATGGGTATGACTTGCAGCTTCAAGGTTAACCCCCCATTCACTTAAGGGATAGGTAGGTACTAAAGAAACGGTTGGAATCTGGTGTGTTCCAGAAGTAAGAACCACGGCCGTTGGACTAGCTGGGGAATGAGAAAGTTAACCGTAGGAATGTATTTATTCGTAACGGATTACTGTTTGCTCGAGTCAAGAGTTTGCTAGTTATTGTAAGTTTGGCCAAAGCGTTAGAGTTATGCCCGTGAGCCCGGAAATGCCGCTGCATTTGCCTTTTTGCTAAAGTAGAGGCTTCACTACCAACTGACTTGTGTACCTGTCTATGTGGTGCTGGGAAAGTGAACTGTTAGGAAAGGATGGAAGGACAAGAGAATGGGTGTGGGTGCAGCGAGCGCCTACAAGACCAATCAAGCCCATGGTTGCAGCCGTGAACTGTTCTTCTGTCGTATTTGTGATGCTGACCTCTTTCTTCACTCCCACGTGTAAGAAAGAGGTTGGGGGTGATGGGGGGCCAGATTGATATGCTGGATCTTGCAGCTAAAGTCCTACGGATAGACTGGGGGGCACATGTGATATGATGTGTGTGATGTCGGCCAAGTCAGGGTCTGGTCGCGATTACGGTCGCAGTCTGTATTCGCTAGTATCGTTTACCGGCTATCTTGAGTAAATCCATGTTGGGTCTTTTGAACAAACAAAAAAACAGGGCCTCTTTTGCTCAGACCCTGGGCTTACGGTACAGCATTGTACCACCACATCCTTTTCTCACCCCGGACCGCAACCTTGACACCCACTTCTTACCATTGTTTTCTTGCCGGTTTGTTGATCAGATGTGACAGAATCGTAGTGCACACCGGAAAAGGTCCCCCGTGGTTTAGTATCCCATGTGCGGCGTCTAACTCACGGCGGCGCCCGTCATCGTGAATAACCGTAAACATATCATCACACAGAACACAAGAAATGAAACACTGGTCACTTTACGGGAGAAACCAGCATAGGCTACTCGGCAGCATCATAGGTCCTGTAGGCATAAACAAACTCGCTACAAGTGGCATACCACCCAGGTACAATCATAGACATCACGTTGCGAAGAACAAGAGTTATGAAATAAGTTTCGGATTTTTTTGCTCAATGATTAAAGATCCTAATTCAATAATATCCAACTTGAAAGTGGTATAGTCGAGCTCCCCAACTCCTCCTCTCATACATCTAATGCATGAGGGACATTGCTTTCCAAATCCATCAATGAGGAACGTAAAACGTTAGATCCTCCAAATTACCGTGTAGTAAAACCTTCCGTTCTAAGTGCGAATCACTTTTTGTTATCCTAACGCGCTTGATCCCATAAAAATAAAAGACAAAGAAAAGTAGTAGAAAAGATCCGTAAGCTCCGAAACAAAAAATTCCAGAAGAACAATAATAATCGCGTGTCCTGTCGATCCTCCTCGTTGCTAATCCGTTCCTTGCGGATAGCATCGCTCGCTTGCTCGTTTTTTTGCTCTCCCTCGCCAACTGCTCTCGCGTCATTCCAAACGGAAATAAACACCTGGGTATCTCGAATTGGAAGAAAAAGAAGTCCCCTTGATATCGATCCACTCCCTCCGCGCGCGCGTTGCATTGCTGGTGGTACAGGTCGCCCCTTGATTCTTGGTGTCTTTGATAATAATTGCCAAGTCAATAAAAAGAAATCGCTTCCTCAGGGGCGAGATAGAGATGTCGTAAAAAAGAAAAATGAGAAATCCATGTGGTGTTTCCAGGGATTCCAGCGAAAGTGGTAGTATACAACGGGTATATGGGCATCCAGTCCGGCAAGCTTTGGTAAATGTCACTGGCCGTGTCATAGGAGTCCATGGGTATAGGTAGATGGTAGTTCAGGTCAGGTAAAAGTCAGAAACATGGTCATGGTCCTGGATGATCCTGTGGAATAGTGTGGTCCGCTTATTTGGTAGGGTTCCTGAGGATTTCTTCACAGTTGGCGTCAAAGCGAAGGTTGAAGAGCCTCACGTTTTGCATAAACTTCTCGGTCTTGTCGAGCTCACGGTCACGACCGAAGAGGGTCTCGACGAATTCAACACCGGCATTCTTGCCGAGGCCAGCTTGCTTGCGCTTAGCGGCCTTGAGCATAGGGGCTTCACAAGCCTTGAGAAGAGAGCGGAGCTTCTCAGTGAGACGCTCACCGGCCTCGATGAACTCCTCAACGAGGTCACGGTTGTCGGGAGTGCGGACGCGGCCGACGGTCTCCTCAGCTCGCTTCACCTTACCGGCGAGCTGGATAAGAAGAAGCCACATCTCGCCGGCCATGTCAGAGATGGGAGTGGCAGGACCCTGGTGGTAGACGGTCCAGTCATAGATCCACTTGCCCAAACTGTTGGCATCAAAGACACTACCGAGGAGTAGGATAGGCTCCTCGGCAGGATCCCAGTTCTTGAGTGAGTATCCAGTAGGAATGCGATGCTTGCGGGCATCGGCTTCAGTGGCCTTAGGAGTGGAAGGGGTAGACGCAGGCTTGGTGGGTCTGGCGGCGGCGGGACGAACCGTCGAAGGACGAGGGGGAGGAACCGTGGTAGAGGAGCGACGGGAGTGGGAGGGGTGGTGGCCGAAGCTGGTAGGAGGTCGGGATTGAGGCGAGGTGAAGACGGAAGCGGCTCCCTCTCGTGTATAGTATTCATCGTAGCCGACAGTGGTAGCACCCTGGTAGTCGTCGTAATTAGTGTACCGTCCTCGGTCATCATCAAATTCTCGAGGTAGGAAAGCGGATCTGCGGTGATGATGGTTCTTGGAGCGGGACTGTGCAGGAAGCACATATGTATGTCCCAGCGCCTCGATGATCTCGTCCTCGTCGGATTCTCCATATGGAGTGGAAGCCCGGACATAGGTAAATGAGAATCGGCGGTCGCGCTTGGAGCGCGGAGATGACTCGGAAACGGAAGGCCTGCGCGACGAAGAAGTTTTGACATGACTCACATCTGCCGTGCTATATTGCCCGATGCTGTTGTAGCGAGGCGAGTCCTTTGGAGGACGAGGGCTGAAATCGCTAGCCTGGGAGTAGCTGTTGAATCGCGAATGGGCCACTCGAGTCGCTGGCCGCCTGGGAGTTGACTCGGCCCAGGTCGGCCTCGGGGAAGGGGTTGGAGTTGCGGACGACATCCTCGTGTAAACGCTGTCGTAGTCGTGGATCGGGGTCGATCCAGGAGTTCGTGGAGAGTGGTAACTCATGATATGGTGAAAAGATGTCCAACTGACATCCACTGTTTCCAGGCTAAATAACAACTGCTCTCCTCCCGAGCACCCGCAGTTGTTGGGTTGTGGTTTCGCACGCGGATTTTCGGCTGTTGTTTTTCGTGTTTTTTTCGTTGGTTTTTTCTAGTGAGTAAGTTGAGAGGCTGTCAAAAATGTCAAGACTGCATGCAGCAGATTGAACAATCAAGATGCGCCGGGGAAGAGACGCCCAAGGGGAGGTGATAGGAATAAGCCCGTCACCTCGGTATGTAGTCGGAAGAAAAGAGGTTAGAAGATTCTTTTGCGACGGCGAACATGACCAATGGGTATTATATCTCTCCTCAACTTGGAGGAATAGGCACCAGATCCCGTAGAACCCGGTAGTATTGTCGAGAAGACGCTGGACACTCAAAGTGATCCAGTTGAGTGATGATTAAGAAAAGAGCGATGACGTCGATGCACGACGTGCTGATAAAGCTTTGGTGAACTCGTTTGGGGGGACTTTGTGATTGGCAATCGCCAAGATACGTGTAAAAGAGAGCAAAGGAGGGTTGAGTGGGTGGTGGCCTAGATATATATTCCAGTTGGGGGAGAGATTTGTGTGTGTCTTTCTTGCCTGGTGGACACCGCACGGCCGACTCCCAAACCTGCCTGCCTTTAGCGGGTGATGACAGGGGAGGACGCTAGTGGAGGAGGGGCGCTACCAGGGTTCAGAAAAGGACAAGGGGTGTGTGTTCTAGGTTTAGGGGGCAGGGGGTAAAGCCGCAGCGCTCGTGAGGGTGTGAACGAGAACCAGAACCAGAGACAGGGGAGCCTGGCTGATGCAGGCTTTGCAATTGCACTGCACTTTGCACTCCCTTCTGTCGCTTGCTTTCTTCCAGTGGCTGGTTCTTGGTTGCAGTGCAGTTGCTGCGGTTCGTTTGATGATTTATTTTAGAATTATCGTGCAGAATATTCTTAGATGAATTAAATGACTGCGAGTCGATGATATCTTTTGACTCAACGGACTCGGACTCTTCTGGTGTGTCCCAGAACCAACTGGAAGATGACTCAGAGAGGCGGGCAGTGTTAGGTTGTTGCGGTATTGTATTGCGACCGAATTAACAGCGTACGGTGCAGATGCAGCCCAGGTGCGATGCAGCAAGTATTGCTAATCAGGGTGTAAGAGTAAGAGAAGAGCAGAGAGAGTTTAACGCTTAGTAAAAGATTTCGACTGTGCGCTGCTGGGCTCAATTTCTCTCCAACCAGCAAAGTCAACGTGCGGCGCACTGGCCTCACATCAGATTTGTTTGGCGAAATGAGTTAAACGGTGACGCAGTCCGTACAGTACCAGACCAGGACACCGCTGCAAAATGCGGCGCGGCACTGCGGGCCAAGTTTTGTTGGTTTTTTTCTGTCGCAAATGGCTGTGGTGGGTTTGACGGATTTTGATGGCGGTGTTTCTTAACGCCCTACCGCTGCCACAACCCAATTCCTTCTCTTGCTGGGTACTGGTATTTCAGGTTCGAGTAATTATGAATCAACTCGAGTACTCACGCGCAATTATGACTCAACCTTTCGTCACTTGTCAGCTTCCAGATTCAAAGATATCGAGAGGCGAACCAGCCGCAAGAAAAGGGGCATATGAAAAGATGGCATCGATAGGTAGGGTCAATTATAAGAGGCAGCCTTTTCACATGAAAAGGAGACAGGAAAATAGCATGAAAAACGGGACAAAATGATTTGATTGATTGCTTTTCCAACCAATTCAGCTCTGAATGTCGTGGGTGTGGGTGTAGTGGCGCACTGCTTTCTTTGTCTCTCAACAACAAGACAGGCACAACACGAGGGACACCGCGCGCACGCACACACAACGCACACAACTCGAGCTTCCCCTTTTTTTGTGAGGCTCTCTTCTTTTCTTTTTATTATTTCTCCTTGCCCTCTTGTAACACAGATAGCCAGCCACCAGATGCAGGGAGAAGTGTGATACCAGGATGATAAGAGAAAAGTGCGCAAGCTGAGCGGCTCCGACAGAAACAAGACAGGCCACAGAAAAGGACTTTTTCAGAAAAATGAGAAAATTTTTTACTTACCACGGACTTTTCGGGAGGCGGGGTTGATTGCCGGTCTTTGGTGAGAATATTGCTTCTTTGACTTAAATGTCTCTGTCTGTTGCTGCGTCCAAATCGCACACCTCTGTTTAATCCCCCTGTTCCAAAATTCGATTGAAGGACTCGCCAGAAAAGGCACAGGTATCCAGTGCCTTCCAAAGAGAAACTCCACCAAATGCCAGTCGAATTTACCGGCGGGCAGTAAGCGAGATTGACGGCCTGGGTCCAAATCCAAAATCCCAACGTCTTGCGTACCCGGATGCCCGCGATTCTGTTCCGGTGAAAAATTTTCCTTCTCCTTGGGCTTCTAGGCGCGCTGGCGGCAACGGACCAACAGGGGATAGGCCAGCTCGGTGTGATTCAAGAGCCAGGGCACTCAGTAGACCGTTACACCCCCCGGTAACTCTTTGATATTAGATTAGATCAGTGTAGCGTAAAGTGAGTCCTGGGTAAGGTCTGTTGAAGGCACAGAGACACACGGGAATACGAAGCTGACGCAACAGAGCGGCCAAATGAGAGCGATGGGCTTGGGGCGCCGTTTGCCTGGAGCTTGTGTTGTGGTCCCAGGAACCCATGCAAACACTATCAGGCCGGCCCTTAATAGCACTTGCTTGACACAAGTGCGACGCGAGGCTGGCAAAGACTATCGGTAGGCTACCACCTGGAGTCGTTGCGCCGTCAGTGTCAGCCGAGTCAGGTCTGTTGTTGAATGGCTGGACCTTGTCTTGTGTTGCAGCCGAACGAGAAATCCACTGGTTGCCAGGGCTTTGGATTTTTGATAAATGTCAACAAGGCTGGAGCCTGGAATGGACAATCGCAAACCAAGCAGCCAAGGTCAAGCAAGACAAACAATAGAGTTGCGAGTCTCGAAGCCTTGGTAACTTGAAGTTCGTGATGGGTTACCTGGTCTTCAGTTAATTATACGGAGTGGCACGTCGTTAGGTAACAGTAATCCTCGTACAGAGTAACTGTCACGGTGGCGGAGAGGTGGGTGATGAAAGTCCGCAACACAAAGCAAGCTGTGCCGCCGCAGTAATTAATTAATTACTGTAATCAATGGGAGATCAAAAGACCGTCGTAGAAAATCAGGGAAGGCTGTCGAGTTTTATCAATCAGCCTCAGGTTCTTCACACCATCAGCTTTATCATCACACGCTCATGATGTTGACGTTAATTGTGTCATGACGTTTTCATTGGGCGGTTTGGATGCGCATACCTACTGCACCTACATCATCAGCAGGAGGCAGGAACGATGGTGTCGTGCATCTTAGGTTATCCCACATTCCACCTTCCCCGATTCCCCAAGTGCTCTCTTGCATACTCGTTCCCTTGTGACAGGTGCTTCCTTGCTTCCTCCACTACCAGACAAGAATATTACATCCTTACTGCAACTTCTCCGCATCACATCACGCCGCTCAATAAACGCCGTGAATTCGGTCACTGCCAATCGGTAAAACCCGTTCTTCGATTCGAGGTCGCACTTCTTCAGCCGAATGCATGTGATGAGCTCTTGGTTGGGTCAGGCTTACGAATACGGGTGGTAACGGAGGATCTTTTTCTTTTTCTTCCTGTCAACTTTCCTCTTTCAGAAATACTGATGGGATCTTGTAACCCTGTCGTTGCAATATTGATTCGAGTCCTAGATTACCGTAAGAAAGACCCATATCCGAAGAAGCGCCAGAATGTGCTCGAGACGAGGCTGGGCACAAGCGTTCCCTTGCATGCGAGCACAGAAACGAAACTCCCTACATCAGTGCGACCAACGTTCCCAGTCGATCATTTATCACCGTTGTCAACAAGATGCGATGTCATGCGAATGCCACGCGATTTGACGGATGAACCACAGATAAAGCAGTGGATCAACCGGCTGTCGACAGCTTCTCCGCACGGAACGGCGGGGACCAAACAAAGATGGATATGGAGGCGGAGATGGACAGATCGTGCATACGGTTCGGTACTGGCACTGGATGACTGGAGCGCGGCAGCGGAGACAGCAGACGTCAACCCTGCACTGGCGAACCGGCTCGCGAATAGGGTGCTTTCCAGTGACCGTCGGCCTGCAACTGCAACGACACTAACTAAAGACGATGTAAACAGACACAGAGGCCTTCTTCCCGGAGATGGATAAGCGTCGTGGTGAGCCGCAGCTTTGTTCCATTCTTCCATTTTCCATTAACAACCCCCGTCAAATTTTCAATTCCGCATCTTTATTCAATCGAGACTTTGTGTCTCGAGCATCGCGCTAACATCAGTTCTGGGAATGACAGACGCTTGGTCGCGCCGCCCTTTAAGTGACTGCATTGTTAAAGGCAAATTGCCCCTTCATGTCAGTCATATCCGCCCTTGACGGCCTCCCATTTTCAGATCGTGTTCCGAACCCGAAATGTGGCGACTGACAAGGGAGCCGTGGTGCTTTCTAGCAATCGCCTTCCCATCCACTGGATATTGACATCGGCCCTTACTCCCTGCTTGCCTGTCTTTTGTTTTCTATTGGCCGATCTGTGGTGTTGATTGGAAGCGACGCCGCGAACCAGCGGCGATGGGACTGAAGTTTGTGTCTTACAGACGCAGCACTCGGCCTATCTCAGATACCCATGACTTGATGATTGATCGCTCACATCGTCTCAGATCTGCAGGCCTTTGTGGCTCTTTCAAAACGTCTTACATCCATGACTCAAATTTTGTGTTCTCGCCATTTAAACCCCTGCTCTCGAGGGCGCATCTTGGGTCGAATTGACACATATGACACGGAACTCTTGAAGTGTTTCGAACAGAACAGAAGATTCATCAATGACAGTTTGTCTCGATACTGAGACCAGGAGAAGACAGAATAATCTTCTCCGTCCGCATCCGGACCGATGAACTTAACATTTGATTGCGAGTGTCAACGCTCTGGCCTCCTTTGCTTTGAACTACTCTTGGGATCCTAGAAGGCTTTTTACCCGGATGTCATTTTTACGACACAATAGCGCTCTCTCTGGGATGGCCGGACCGAAATTTACCTGTGCCCCGGGCGCAGGGGTAGGGGCTTTCAACAATCATCCCGGACATGCCATGGATAGGGTTTGTAGAGGCCGGTGATGGGACGGACCAAGCAGGGGTGGATAAGAATTCCTGGAGCCGGAGGATGGAAAGCTGCAGAGAGGAACAGTGTCTGCCAGCCGGACCTTGTGGTCATTGCCAGGGGGGACAAAGTCTGGACGGGCGTGCCTAGGAGACCCTGACTCCCGTCTAAGATGACTGGGTCCATGCGTCCAAACGCGTGCCTGAGTCCCAGAATTCGGTCACTGAGGTTTAGCGGCCTTCGCACCGACAACTTGCCCTAAGGCACCCACATTGACAGCGGCTCAGCGATCCAGACAAGAGAATGGAGTTTTGGATGGGACGCGGGGAGAAATTCTGTCCTTTCAGAGGTTCAGACACACCAAAGGTTTGTTCAGTGGATGCGCGGGTAGCGGAGGACAGCCGGATGGACACTACATCAAACATCGCCCAGCTTCAACCCCAGTCGTCTGGTCTTGATGTTGCTAATATTATCAGGATCAATATTTTCATGACATTTGGAAAAAAAAATTGTGCGCGTCTGTGTGCATGGCGCCCACAATGTTAAATATTAAAAAATCGGTCAGTGTGCAGCAGTATGAGACAAGGATTTGCACCACTGAGACTCAGCACAGGTCCTCGCAATAAGACCAACACAGCACCAGGACAACACAATGCCAGCACAACCCTAATAAGGGTCAAGAATGCGACAATACAGTGTGCGAGGTTGACGAGACCCGGGCGTTCGGTCTGAGCTTCCCTCACCTTGACCTTGACCTTGGCTGATGGGCCCGAGATTAAGGCCAGAGAGAATGGGTCGACGGATTGAATCAATTTGCACTTACACACCCCGCACGCCCCTATCTTGGGCCCGGCCGGTAATGATAAAATCGCGGCCCAACGCTACGACGCAATTATCCTGCTGGGCACCATGTTTCATACGCTAATAATAAGAAAATGGATGCGAGCACAGCGCCTTGCCCTTGTCTTTTCATGGTGAGTCCCTGTCGGCATGTGGTGCACAGCCGAGTCCAAGTAAATTATCCAGGACTGTTTATCTCTCGATACGGATAAACAAACTCAACAGGACAACAGAAGCCAATATTGTGATGGACAGCTTGGGCATCAAACCGATGGCATTTGTCTTGCGACGAAACTTTGAGCTCGAACTATTGTTCCAGAAGAGAGAAAATACACTTTATCTGTGCGAGCTGTTGCGCGGTAAAGCTTGTGGCCGGATATGATATGCATGTCCACCATCGAGACGCACACGCCCTTGCGGCGTAAGAGAGCGATGCTCCTCCAAATGTTGACGGTTTTGTTGTTGTTGTTGGCCATTTTGTGGAATCCCATCCCCATTGCCATCCCTGTTCCATGCAGTCCTGGACAGCCCTGGATGCAATACCTGGTCAAAAAGCTCGGATATGAATATTTTTTTTACTCCTCTGGTTCCCATGTTTAAATTTTTTCATGGCGAGATATTCCTATCGATGGAGTTGATACGAAAGCCTTGCCTCTTACGGTGGCATTGTTATTCCCGGAATGACTGATCGCGAAGTCATCGCTCGATGTTCGGCACTTTCGGTCGTCTTTGAGAACAAAGCTGTTCACCGACCGATATTCTTCTTCTCTTACACCATGGCTGCCTCTCCAAGTGGATGAGTCGGTGACTCATAACGGCCTTCGCTTGATGCTGGCGCTGACAGTCTCTGCAGCTTCGCTGCGTGTACCCTCTGGTTTGCTGTATTGATGTCCAAATAAACCCGCGGCCCCGTCATATCGGTCCCGCCTGCACCCCAAGTTGGATGCCGATTGGCATCCACCACACACACTGCCTTGTCTAGCAGACACGTTGCTGTGTGTACCAGCGTCGACCAAGCTTCATGATAGAGAGAGCTTGACCCCTCGGCGTGTAAGAGGAGCGGAGGGAAACAAAGGACAAAGAGCTTGAGCTTTCTTGGATCAGGACTTTTGCCATGCGGATAGTATGTCCAATACGCTTCTAGACCCTGGGTCGATTTGACAGGCTGGCTGGTGCTTCTCACCCTACCATTCGCTATCTCAAGCGACGATATCGAAACAACAAAGACCCTCCAAAAATAAAATCGAAAAATAGTGCCCCTTCCAGGTTTCCCCTCGGTTGGTTCCCCTCCAAAAAAGCTAAGCCTACTACTGCAGGCTTGGAGACACGCTACAGCAACCTACAATAGCAAGGCGGTTCGAATTTTCTGGCTTGACGTCTCTCTCTCACCGACACTTGCAAAAGAAGGTGCCTATTGCTCGGGTGCGTACCTTTGATGGGATGCACCATCGTGGGGCACTTTGGAGACGGGCCGCTCACGAGCAAATACGGCGCTTGTAATCGGCGACTACTGATAATTATCAAGGCTCAAGGTGTCATAATGAAGTAGCCTAAATGCCGGTCTACACTCGCCTAAGGTGACGAAGCTTTTCGTCTGGCTATCGTATGCCCTCGACGGCCAACCTTCTGATACCCTGACGCCCGAACCGGCCACAAGGACTCGTGAAGCGGACCCTTGGCTGTATCTATCCGAAGCCTAGGCCACGGACACGACGTGGTCACCAAATGGCCAAGGCTGAAGCGATACAAGACCCAAGCTGGCCGCATAGTGACGTATGCAGGATCCCACGGATCCATCAGTGCTCTCAGTGAAACGGTTCTGAGGAGCTCAGGTAAAGTGTGTACTGTACTACGGGAAGAAAACTCTACTCTATGCTGCGTCTCGTGGCGTGCAGTTGAAGCTAGTGTTTGAATGCCAAAGATATATACATACATTTACATATACATATATGTACAGGCCGTTGCAGATGTAACCTTATGGACTAACACAAGATAAGAACAAGCGCCGACGATCAGAGCACACCGCAAAACACCGCCGTTTTAAAGATCGCGGAACTAGAAGGCAGCGCCCGGGCTATAGCGTCCTCCGCTATTTGACAGGGACGATCGTGACGATTGAATTTTTTACTGCTGCTGCTTCGTGGGCAGAAAATCTCTTCCAGAATGCACGATAGCGTCTAATAATGATGTGTGTCTCGCGATCCATGGTGATTAGGGCAAGACACGCAGCTGCATGCATATCCGACGGAGCCAAAGAGGGTCTTTTTGGAGATGTCGGTAGAGAAAGCAACAATTCTGTTGGAGCGACAACGCTGCATCGCGATGGAGCCCCATCATGTACGCTACAGGTATGGCATCAGCGGTCTCGCGCGTGTCGGGAACGAACGAAAGAGAGGTCTAGAAGAAGCTAATCCTAGCCATCTCGTGGTTGAGAAGGAAAAAATAAGAGTCATACTGTAACAGTATGAGCAAGAAAACCCCTCCAGTTCGATGCGTTCATGCCCAGCGTTTGGGGTTTGATTCCGTGATGGTGTTGTCTGCGTTGTTCATAGCTCGAGGATTGGATGCCAATGCTCGGGTCCGGCCGCAGAACAAATTCAGATCGAAGGATGACAGCCAATGATATGAGTGGGAGGTTGAATTGTTAGACCCCAAGTTGCTTAATGGATTTGACTAGACTAGCTGCACGTCGGGAACCAGAACCGCTTCCCACGTCACATCACATCTCAAGTTTAAAAGCGTGACCCCCCCTCCGTGAAGAGAATAGGAACTGCAGAATGCACTGCGCATGGCGAACCAATAGCAAAATTAGGGCATACTTGACGAGAAGAACATGGGGCGGACGCAAGAAGCCCTGATGTTTTGGAGTTTGCTGCACGGTTGCAGCAAGTAACCCTATACCACAAGGAAAAAGAAAAAATAATATTCGCAATAAGGGTAAGATGTGGACTAGACTAGCAATGTGTCGGTGTAAGTGATAGTCTATTCTAGTTCAGTTCGTGATCATCATGCCAAATATCTCATGTGCGAAAGAAAGTGGTCTGCTGCCAAGTTTTTTTCTGTCCACCATTTGTCCGTCCACATCCCAAAGATAAACATGACGGTAAAGGAGTGGCCTCTGACAGCAGGCCTCAAAATTGTGTGTGTGGTGTGTTCCCCTGTCATGTCATGAAAATGAACATGCATGACCCTTGAAGAAAGCACGTGGCGGTGCCTGTGGCAGTGCATCGGACGTGCAAGCCACAACCACTCGGCCGGGTAGACAAAGACCCTCTCTTCTGGAATTGAATTGCGTGACGGGGGATCCGCTTCGGGCATGGCCGGGGGCGCGCACGGGAGCGGCACCTGCAGGAGGGATCCCGATTTTCTGGGTCTGTGATGCGGCCCCATCGGAGTTGATGTTCGGGGGTTGACCTTTTAATTATGTGACGTAGTTATTTCAATGTGCTGTCACTGTAAACTACCCATCTCTTGACATCTAATCGGTCTGTGTTTCTGGACCCTTTTTCTTTTGACTTTTTTGTCTGTGCTTGTAGTTCAGTCCCTGCTGCCTAGCTGTCTGTCATTTCCTCCCCTGTTACCATTTTCAATGCTGAGATTGGGCATCCTTTCTACACGCCCAAACCCATTGTATCAAGACACCCATAAAACCCATTATGACAGAAAAAAAAAAGCTATACACCCTGATCTTAATATTTGATTAGTTCATTAACTGTCAAATATGACTAGTTTAAGCAAGATGACTCACATCCGTGGAGATGAAATAGTTGGTTGGCATCCATGCACCGCCACACCAATACGTAAACACGGACTGCCTTTATTTCTTGCCCTTCAGGCAAGTCATTGACAAAGAAACAAGGGTCTTGACAGGCAGCAGTGCGCAAGAGGGAGCCCATCGCCTATCTCAAATCTCATACGTGAACTGTGTCAGAGCGTAGGCGGCAATCTTGTACGAGGCAAGATGTGTCCAGCCAATGTGATATCGCGGGGCATGTGAAGGTGGCGATGTAGTCGTCGTGTAAGTCAGGGGTTGAGTTTTTGCCTCCGGGTCCGCGGATTTGGAATCCGGGATATGGACACGCCTTAGCTTGGAGGATTGGATATCAGAGGTTGGGATAGAGGCGAATGGTGATGAAGAGAGTGACTGTGTTGAGGAGGTTGGTGGTCACGAGGTAGAAGTTGGAGCGTGAATATGATCACGAGACTTGGAGTAGGGATAGTATGTATCTTGGCGATATGGTTGAGTGTAAGCACATGTCAGATACAGTCGGACTTACAATTCGAAGCCTGAGGTTGTTAGTATCAGACAGTCTGTAGTTTGCCGTATTGCGATTTCATCAGAATGGTCATGAACGTTTTAGTTCACGTATGTGTTACAGCCTGCTTTAGAGAATTGATACCTAGGACTAAGTGATCCGTGACACGATAACAGACACTGGTTTACACTAGAAGGGCGATTACCAAGAAGAGCCATAATAGGGAGTTGCGATTTTCTGAAGTCTAGAATAGTTGGGCAAGGGGTAATGCACACAACTTAGACGATGATATCTTGATTCCTATCCTGAACTATGACTGTAGACTTCCAAGGAGATTCTCAACAATGAGCTACTCTGACTTCCCATCATGCTCAACAGCCCAAAGCTCTCCAAACCGACTTCCCTCCATCTCAACGAGCTCCCTCGGTCCCCCATCCTCAACAACACTCCCCCTATCAAGCACAACAACCCTATCAAAATAGCCCATAACCATCTCCAACCGATGTGAAACCATAACAATAGTGTACCTCTCAAACTCGTCCCTAATAATCTCTTGCATCGCTCTATCCGTGACTTTATCCACACTGCTACTTACTTCATCTAACAAAAGTAGGCCACCTTGCTTCTTCTCCCCTCTATCTCGGACTCGGCGTCGCAGGATTGCTCGGCCGAGACTGAACAGCTGCTTTTGACCCGCGCTGAGATCTTCGGCACTCATACCGGCGTTTAAACTGCCTTTGTCGTTGACGAAGCCTGTTAGACGGACGGTTTGGAGGACGCTGAAGCATTCTGCGTCTGTGGCTGCGTTGTAGGGATCGAGGTTGGCTTTGATGGAGCTGCCGTCGGGGAGGAAGACTGCATCTTGGGGAATGCAGATTATGCGTCTGCGTAGAGTAGCGCGGTCGATTTGATGGAGATTCACGTTGTCGATTTGGATGTTTGCTGCACAAGAGGGTAGAGGGTCTAGGAGGCGTAGGAGTAGAAGGATGAGAGTTGACTTTCCGCTTCCTGTGCGGCCGCAAATTGCGACTTTCTGGCCTGGAAGGATATTGAGCTCGAGGTCTCGTAGAACAAGACTAAGATCAGTCTCGTCTTGGCTATCAATATCCATTTCGTAAGAAGCAGACACCTTGTCAATAAGGATGTTTCCATTCTGCGGCCAACTCTCAGGAGGCTCAATATCCTCTCCCGGCAAATTCTCCGTTGCAACAGTGTCACTGAAAGACCTCAACCGACTCACAGCGCCTAGGGATGTCTCAAGGGAAGTGTAGCTCTTGATAACATCAGACAGAAACTCGCTGAAGGTTAACAGGGAGATAAGACTAGCACCAGTCAAACCTGCGTTGGTTCGAAGCTGAGTTGCTAACGCGACGAGAACAACAGCGATACCCGCGACAATGAGGCGAAGTGAAGAAGCCAACCATTGCTGGATCATCGCTAGGAGGTAGGCTGGTCGTTGTGAAGTGTCGAGAAGTTGGTTACTGTGGAGTATATCGTTCTTTTCCCAGCCGAATGCTCTGATCGTCGCGATGCCTTTCATGGTATCGGTAAAATGCGTGTATAACGGGCTCTTTGCCTCGAGGTCAAGAAGTCGAATCTGCCTCGAAGTGCGAAGATAGAACATCTGAATAAAATATATAACGACAAGCAAGAACGGATATCCGATAGCAAGATATGGCGAAGCAGAAGCCACCACAAACGCAGACCCCACACAATTCGAGATATCCAATGTAAAATTAGTCAGAGCCAGAGGCAGATCACTATCAAGAAGTGTCATATCCTGCGAAAAAAGGTTCGTCACAATACCTGTATCGGTAGTCGTAAAGAACCTCAGCGGCGCAGAAATAACAGTGTAGATAGCCCTTTGGTGAAGCTCCGTTCCTGCAGAGGCAGTCATACCAATCAAAGTGATGCAACCGTTGCAGAATAGAAAGATCACGAAACCTGATCTTAGGAGGCCGAAGATGCCTACGTAAAAGGCGAAAGATTCCTTGAAGGCGTCTTCGGCCCAGAACTTCATCCACACACTGGAAAGACTGAGACAAGCGCCTGCTAGCATTCCTGATAGAGCGACGGCGATGGCTGCCCATGCTCCGACGCTTTTGAAGTAGTGTTTGTAGATGGAGAAATCGCCTGTTTGTCTTGCTTTGTCCTCTGCTGCTTGACTAGAAACAGGCTGTGCCGCGACAGGAGGAGCAACAGTAGTGACCTTCGACTCAGACTTCTCATCGTCCGAAGAAGAATCCGTATCTCTGTGTTTGACTCCAAGGCTGTGAACATACTTATTGTTGTTCATCAAATCGGTAAAGTCTCCCTGTTCGATAATCGTGCCGTTGCCGAGGGCAATGATATGGTCTGCTAAAGGCAAGTGTCGCACTGAGTGAGTACACACAATGACCGTGGCATTTCTCCTCTTTGCAATACCCCCTGGTCCGAAAACGCGTCGGAATAGCTCTGATTCAGTGCCCAGGTCTAAACCGCTGAGTATATCATCAAAGATCATCAAAGTTGCCTCGGAATACAGGGCTCGGGCTACAGAGAGACGCTGTTTCTGACCGCCGCTGAGCATAATCCCGTTGCTTCCGATCTTGGTATCATGACCTTGTGGTAGAAGGACAACATCTTGAGAGAGCATGGTAGCCTCGATGATCTCGTCATACTTTGTCTGGTTGAAAGCGCAGTGGCCGATGATATTTTGTCGGAAAGTGCCATTGTATAAGAATGGAGATTGAGAACAGTATGCGATGCGCTGAGAAGATGCGAATGTCTTTATCGTACCGGAAGACACGGGAAGTTCGCCGAGAAGAGCCTGACAGAACGTTGTCTTGCCGCTGGCGACTTCGCCCACGATGATGGTAAGTTTATCAGCGGGGATGTAAGTGTTGATGTCCTTCAAAGTCATCTTCTCTCCTCCCCATCCAAAGCATCCATCCTCAATGGCGAAAGCGACATCTGAACTTTTTTCAGATGTTGAGATGGTTCGAAAATCGTTGCGCGGTTCAGCAGCGAGGAATCTCTGCACACGAGATATACAAGTCAGAGCAGCAAAGATGCCTGGAAGACTCTGGAAGAGTTCAACAACAGGGGTT
This sequence comes from Fusarium luffae, assembly GCA_013184325.1. NCBI lineage: Eukaryota > Fungi > Ascomycota > Sordariomycetes > Hypocreales > Nectriaceae > Fusarium > Fusarium luffae. Next base: position 138,398 of record JABCJV010000463.1, read on the forward strand.
GTGAAAAGGAGGATGTACGATAGTGAAGTGAAAAGCGTGTTGACGCTCAAATCTTTGGATGCGAAAGCGAAAGTGATAGCAGGCGAGATGGTGAATGGTATAAAGCCCAGTACTGCAGCAAGAATCAACAGCCAGCGGAAGCTATTTCCAACCTTGATCTCTCCCACGCGAAGAGTCTGGATTAGATCAGCCACAGGCCCAGAGATGCCTGAGATCTTATACAACTTCATTTGAGAGATCGCATTGGCAGTCAATCCGACCCTGTTCTGAATTTTTGCCATCCATTCGCTCTGTCTCTTGCCAACCAACGAGATCAACCATGACAGTAAAAGGGCACAAACTGCAATAACAACCAGTGGGGAAACGAAAGCTGCGCCTATCTTCCCGTAAAGAAGCCAGCATCCAATGGCCAACTGTACAGGATTTGCCCAAAGATCATGAGCCCTCTCCGCACCTCTCAGAATCCGCTCAACATCAGAACTCATGAGTGTTAAAGCAGCAGAGTCATCAGCAGCCGTCATTTTCATCTGCGTTGTCTTTTGATAAATAGCAGCGACTAGACAACCGCGGATCATGTAGACGGCTCTTTGTTGGTAGTAGCCGTAGAAAGCTGCGGAGATTCCTATACCAGCGTAGATGAGGAATGCGGCGCCGACCAAGCCGTAGCCCACGCTGTTCGAGGATGAATCTTCTGGAATCTGTAGATATGCCAGTGTTGCGTCGATGTACAGAGGTTGGCAGTACTGAAAAGCAATGAGAGCGACGCGAGGAACGATTGGTAGGATGAAGGGTCCTGTGAGTGTCCTGGCAAGATCCTTCAACAGACCTGACCTGGGATCCTGATTGTACCTCTGAACCCGAAGATGTTTGGCGAATCGATTGTGTAGCCTATTAGACGCCATCTCTTCGTCAAGAGGATACAAATCCTCGATATTCAGTACTTTTTGGTAGCCGCTCTTGAACAACTTATTCAACCACGCGAAGACGCCTACAGAGAATACACCACTCGACTCCTCAGGACTATGCTCATCAGCGTTCCACTGGATCCATCTCGTCTTTGGAATCGTCTCAAGACAAAGAATAACAGCTTTTACCACAACGGAAGCTGTGAAGAGCCGGGCTTGAATGGTTTGTTGCGAAGTGCTGATGAGAAGCCATGCTGTTCTAGCCTGCACTATGTCGAATAATAGTGTGATGAGGATGTATATGTTTAGTAGTGTGGAAGGCCTTCTGGCGCATGAGTGCTCTTTCCAGGATAGTGCGCATGCAAAAAGTGATGCGATGAATGCAAGTGATGATCCTGCGAGTGAGAGGTCATGAACTATCCCTGCAGTTCCACTTGCGATAAGAACCAAGACGCCAAGTTGAGAGGCTGTCAAAACAAGCAAAAACGCCTATTCACTGTCAATTCATTCATTTCACAGCGACAAAGAAGCACTTACAATTTTAGTAGATTGCAAAACAATCCCATTGACAATCCTCTCCCTCTGCACCAAAACAGCAACCCTTCCAATAGCCGCAGCAATGAAAACAACAGTCGGAATAATCGAAAAGAAAATGCGTTCAAATTTCTGGGTAAAGTCGAAATCGCCCCGACATCCCCTGACGCCTGGACCCCAGGAGCCGTCGTTTAGACAAGATGAGGCCATGGTTGATGATGTTTGGGGTCCATTTCCTGGGAATAATGGTGTCTTTATTTGCGGCTAGGGTAATTGATCGGCTGTCAGATGGGCTAACGATGTGCCGAAGTGCTTACGATTTACATACGAATTGAGGAACTTTTGTTGATTGACGCGAATTGTTTCGTAGTGAGTTGACGATAACCAACACGCTTACGACCTGCCTTTATCGGTAAGGCTGAAGAGCAGATCTATTGATGAGACGCATACACAACGATCTTTCCTAAGTTTATAGTAAGTCTTGTAAGACTTTAGGCAATGATCTAAAGTTGTCTAAATCTAGTCTTTATATTTGTACCAATGTTAGACTAAGCGCTGCATTATACCTATGATAGATCGTCATTGATACAATCATCTTATCGAGATAGGTTGCATGCTATTCGCAAAGAGCATATATAAAACTACTATTGTATATAACACGAATATGAATATACTGATGCAAGCTCTAGATTGCTAAAATGGGATAGACGTGGCAATTGGCATGAAGAGTTTAGTCAATTCCACGTAACTTGATGACTAGTTTCTACTCTCAGGCGAGGGAGACTCGCGGCTTCTTGGTAATGCTGGACAGTGTTTCATTTTAAATGTTATATGTGAGTCAACAAATACTTCCATGTACTACTGTTAGCAAAGTGCTGCGAAAACACAACGGACATCTCATAGAAGCCTTGGATGCTACAACTCTGAATGAGGGTGATGAGATGACATGGCGAAGAAGACAAAGACTACTTGAGAATGTTTCCAAGGTTGGGCTTGCGGCGGAAGAAGCCAAGAAACACTAGGCCTTGCCTTATGTGCCTATCGTGATGCTTCCCGGCGATTTCCATTTCAGTATATCAAGGACTCCTTCCTTACTAAGCTTAGAAGTGCATATCCCCCGCTTGTCGATCGAATTTCACTCTTTCATCTCACTCAATCAATCAACAATCAACGTGAGCTCTTCAAGATGAGTGAAAATGACCAGAATACAGTGGCATACTTAGAGGTGTTACCTCCCGAGACCCTGCTACCAATCGTCACGAGCCTTCCGGGCCTCGACACGCTTTGGAATCTGATGACGGCCTCACCGAATACCTGGCGTCTCTTTAACAATTACGCCCTTACTATCACCGAAGGTATCATTTCTGGACCGAACTCGATATTGTACGAAAAGATCCGAGAACTTGTCCGTAGAGTTATCCTTATGCGTGCCAAGACACTTCCTTTCAAGGATTTGAACGAGTTCCAGACCCAATTCTTATACGCCGTGTTTCCATTTGTTAAACGAAAGGATGCACAACCTAAGACCCTTCGCCCTGAAATCTTTTCTTGTTCGGAAGTGCCTGCGAAAGTATTCAGGTCCGTCGTCGCAACAGCATGTCAGATCTCCGCCCTATCGCAGGGTTGCTTAGCATCATATCTAGCATCGTTCAGAGAGATCGAGCCGTTTTCCCAACCAATGTCTATTGGTCCTTCGCAGATTCCCTCCGATTTGACAATTGAGAGCGACCCTATCAAGGTGGTCGATGCAGGACAGCCGAGCTGGACCGAGGAAATGAGAGCTTTACGCGCCATGTGGACAATACAACTTGTTGGCGAATTAAAAAGACTGGATAAAGAAACATGGTCCAAGGAAGATATTGATATGTTGAAACAGATGAATGCGACAGACTTGGTTGAGAGGCCCAATAGTGTGGTCAAGGCCGAAGAGATCAGGTCTGCTATAGACTATCTCACGACGCTTGAAGATACCACACAAGACAACTACTATCGACTACAAATACCACCTCTGGCTAAAAAGAGAGACAGATGGATTACGGCAGAGCGAAAGACATTCAGGCATGCTGCGCCTGCTGTGAGGCTTAAACCACTGCTACAGCAGAAGGCTGAACTTCTGGCGGGCAATATGACAGTTAATGATACAGTTCTCAGCGACGATGATAGATGGGGAAAAGTTGAACCGCGCCTTACCTGCGAATCAGCTGGCGTGGTTAGTTGGAGATACCTATCAAGCATGCACGACTCGCCTGTTTATGGTGTCAAATTTGATTCTTTCCGCCGACTGGGCTTTGCCTTTTGGGACAAGAAGAGGTTGCATCTTGCAGGTCTGGAAGAGGGGATATATAGATCATCCGACTCATCTGGCTTTTACTTCTTTGAGTTGGAGAGTCTTCTGCCTGCTGATGAGGCTGCTGATATCAAGGCTGGTATTAAAGCTGCACTCCGAGAGCGAGGACTAACTAGGATCCCCTTTCAGCGTCGAACGCGAGATGTAACAGGTGTCATTATTTTTCCCTCCCTACAACCGCCTCTCGTCCCTTTGTCGACACGAGAATAGCAAAACAGGGGTATATCGAGATTACGCGACCTACCCTTCCCCGTCCACCCCCAAATCCACCTCCGACACCGGCGCTATAACCACTCTGCCTGTCCACGGTTCCAACTAGACCTATTAGAGATCTTTTTAACCGTATAGCATTCAGTCTTCAGTTGGGAAAGCGGACTATAGATCTAGTACTAAGCCTGCCTTGAAGAGAATGGTAACAGGGCATTAGACCCGTGACGCCCAGTCTCCGAATCTCTCATTCAATGATGATCTCTGCGATCAAAAAGCTTGTACAGATATAAGCTGTTGAGACTATCTTATTTTAACGCTGCCCTGGCATCTCTGAGAATGCCGAGGCGGACATCCAGATGTGCGCCGACCTGGATCACAACACCGCAGACACTGACGCGATATCTGACGCTCATAACTCTTATTTATCATTTGGAACCGGCATTGTGCAATTCCATACATCTTTGGCTCAAATTCCACCCAATACAAACAACAACTATTGTCTTCGCCAAGTCTCTCCCATCTGCCGGATCATACTCCATATCGGCTGGTATCTGGGGTGTATACCTGCAACAATCTACATCTTGAGAGCACAAGCTCTTGCTAAATTGGTGCAAATAACACAACAAAACACTCTGTAAGTATTATCACGCTCACCGTCCGTCAATCTACAACCGCTGGACCACCTAATATCCGCTCAGTCCGTCTCATTATGTATGATCCTGAGCCAATGGAGGGGATTGCGCAAACGCTTTGAAGCGTTATTGAGCGCTTCTCTACCGTGGTCATCAAGCTAAGGGATGCTGGCGCCAAGAACGGAAAAGTTTAATAATTGAGCATCCCATCCTCAGTCTCGTCTCGAATCCAGCATTTGTGGTTCTTGGGAAGTGTTCCCGTGCAAGCTGGTGCTCGAGGAGTTTCAGTTTGGTGGCTGGGACACATAGGATGAATTTGGATATTTTTGCGCCATTCTTTGCAATTTGGATGATGTCGGCATCTTCGTAGGCTTGCAAAAGCTCAGGTGCCCTCCTAAGTCATTCCCATGTGGCTCTGTATTTGCGGAGGAATCGATACATCAGAATGTGGACGGAGCCTCGATGTGCGTTGGTGCCTGCAGCTCGGCCACGTTTGCGCAAGTCTACGAACTTCTGCAGCAATACAACACCCTAGCCCGAGCTACAGGCAATATCGAACTGCAATCTACCGAGCCAAACACAGTTCACGATGACTCCAGCTGCGATATGATCGTTGATTGCTTGGTCGTTTATCTGCCTTGATTGAGCCATTCAGTTAATCTCAACATGGCAAGTTCGTCTTAAAACACGAATGATGCTCTGGGTAGACTGAAAAAGGATTCGGTATAATGTGGTACTCTTGTAGAGCTTATCACTCAGCTCGTGTATAGTCCCACCATACTGTTATGTACAATGTCGGTTGTGGGACATTATCACTAATGTCTACGTGAAAGGAAAAAGGGCAACCCGATCGCTTGCGAAAGGATGACACGCTGGATGACCCTACAGAGGTCATTTGTAGTCCCACATCTACGATAACTGATGGTGCTTTCATCCTCACCACCTGGTGGACGAGACATCACAGCTCACGTACCGACATCCTCTTCCTTTTTGGAGCACCGAGCAGCGCGATCTGGCCGCTTGCTATCGCCAAGAAGTTGACGAAGTGGCCCGGGAGACGTATGCAGTAGGGGAAGGGATTTGCGTACTGGTCTCCGTCCTTTGGCATCTTGTTGAAGCCGTAAGGGTTGCGTTGAGCCCCTTTACTGCGCTGCGATTACTCCAACAATATGGAGCGTCACAGATAGACTATTGAATTCGAGTCTATAATGAGGGCAGAAGTCCGCGGGTGTTGCTCCTTCAGCTGGTTTCTGATATGAGCGGCGCATGAACTTCGCATACTTGGGGTACCATCTGGTGATCTGGCTCCATTCTTTCGGGAGGTGGGATTCTTCCATGTCGGCCATCCCTAAGAGAGGGCTCACAGCTGAGTAGCTCTTGGCCCATGTTCCCAGATGCCCTTGAGCCGCCTTGGTTGAGATGGTATGCCAGAGTTGAAGCCAGTCATGAACGACGAACTAACGCTCTCAAGGATGGGTATGTTCTTAGCCATACTCTTGTCCTGGCTCACTGCCGCATCCCAAAACCGCCAGACCAGCCCACCTTTGGCTATGGTTCCATGCGTGATAACGCCACTTGACCCCTCGATGATTTGCCATGGGGTGGTTTATGCAGTCACAGCCCTCTCACTAAGGGCGTCAAAGGTCTGGAGTTGTCTGGCGAGGAGCTCACCGCCGTTACTGAGCAGAGACACTTCCGCAAGGACGACGAACCAAGTCTCACTTCACAGGTGTGTTTCTACCGACAGCGACCACCTCGCTGCAATGGGCCTTGATGCCCGCGCCAGCTCCAGCTCCCCAGATGGGACTTTCGCCGCTCCGGCGACGTATTTACTTCCGTGCGATGACTCACGATCGATGTCCACCAGAAAGATATGATGGGTGTCACCCTGTACGTTGCAAAGGCTAAGAGAAAAGCGGTTGCTTTGTGACTTTAGACCTGAAGCGGTCTCGCCACTGGCAAGTTCAGCAAGATGAAGGCCGATGTGGATCTGGACGAAGAAGCCCATGTTCTACAAGGCGTTTCACTGAGCATGTACACATATGAAACCAGACCAGGAAGGACTATACACCCTTTTAGGCACCAGGGAACTCAGGGTTGGGACATTTATTGCGATGAAAGTGTGTCTTTCCTACAGTGCAGAGGCTACAAATGTACTAGAGGGTCCTGTCACGAAGACTAGGGCCTCTTCATCAACTGCTCATTCAAGTAGAGATTTAATAGATTGACCTGAAGGCTGGTACCTGTCCTTGTAGTAGACTTGCTACGACAGCAACGTCGTACCCGTTTAGAAGTCACGAAGATCCCGCATGATACAGCGGTAGCCCCTGCAGCCCATAACATCTACTAGAACCCTGAGTTATTGCCCAGCGTATCGGTAGGAAAAAGATGTTTAACGTTATCTGATCGATCCGATCTGACTATCCCATGTCAAGTGCGGACCTCATCACAAGCCGATGTGCTTACACATGTATTCGGCCGACGACGGACGAACAAAGCGGAGACCGTCTAACATCGTCGGAGTTTGGTTTAGTCAGCGGAAGAAAGCTGAAACGCCACAAAAATAATCCAACCGGGTTCCTGTCTTTAGATCCCTGATCCCGGCTTATCACGGGCAAGGTTCTTACGGGGACTGCGGTTAGATTTGCCATAAAGTGAACAAGATCAGCATGCAAAAGAGGGAAACGGTGAGCCCTATACTGTGATTCTGTGTGTTATAGACAGATGCCTAGCCAGACCGATAGTTGCCATGTACACTGTCTCAGTTATGTTGTGAGATGTCACCTCAGCTTTGACGTGAATTTGAGTTTGAGATCTTCAAAAGTTTTGGAAACAAGAATCGGGTTCATCTATCCGATGTTTACACTCATACGCCATGATGTTCCAATGTGTCACGCCGAAGCGTATTTGTCTTGGTGTAGCGTGTGTCTTGTAACTATTCACGACTTATAACTACTTTTTATTGCGGAACTAATCCGCATTGGGGTATGAGTCGAAATCACTCATGGTCCTCGGACTTAGGGAAGTCTCGCGGAATGACACAAGATTCAGCCGTTGGGTTTGGCTTAGTTTACGGTACGGATACTGTAACATTAGGCGTTCCCACATTTACCGTGCAGAATCTTTCTCCACAGAGTGAGATTGGGTGGGTTAAGGTACAGATGATAACCGAGTGTTGGGTTTCAACGTTGCAAAAAAGAATGTAGGATCTACATTCTGGAAACTACGATAGATGTGTACTTGCGAACAAAGCAAAGTAATGCTTCTATCTACTCTGCTATAGTACAGAGTGACTGCTGAGTGTTGACGCTATGAAGCCTCACTCAGATATTCATGTCTCGGATATAAACGAAATCATCCCTTATGCGTATCCCCATTAGGTATGGATATCAATCTTTGACTTTATTTGTCTCGACCAATCAGAACCTCAACTCGGAATGCAAGACTTGTCCGAGATGAGTCAAACTCTGAACAAGGGACCCATCTACCTGACTTGACATGCCCAAACGAGGAACTAAACGACAAGGGTCTTCGCTGAAGCAATTCGCGGCTTGTGGGGACGTTGCCCCCTACAGACGGACATTTTAGAACTTTTTATTTTGATTGGTAAGGTACCTCGTAAACTAGAGGAAAGGAATTAGGCGAGTAATGTTGTGCTCTGTTGGGCTAGGATCTGTCGTCTGTTATTTTGACAACCCAACACTTACAAGTCTCCTTCACGGACGAAAATCCTCCCAGAGGATTGTTCTCCATAATAATCTTTTTGACCAGGGGAGAGCTGTCTCTTTTTTTTGCCTTTGCGACTTGGACTTATAGAGCGGCATGTCGGCATCTTTTTCCTTTGCGCCTCTCCCCTTACCTCACCTCTTGTTGTTCACCAGCAAGCCTATGGTCAAGTATCACAGGCTGCTATACATATATACATATTAATTATTTCTTCATTCCTTTTATACAATACCTTTAATACTTTCAATTGGGTTCAATTAGGTGTATTACCTTTTTCGCGGCGGGTGACTAAGGGCTCCCAGACAGTTTCAACAATAACACAACATAACTGTCGACACAATGGCTGAGAAAGATCTCGGAAAGGCCGAGCAGGCCATTGCCGCCAATCATCACACTGAGCAGGCCGATCCTGCGTACCGCAACTCCATCGAGACCGACTCCACCCGCGCTGAAGGACAGAACAAGGCGCAGAACGTTGGTGTTTCCGTTGAGCAGGCCGAGGCTGACTTTGCCGAGCTTCAGCGAGAATTCACTGGTGTTTCGCGCGCTAGTCGCAGGAAGAGCAGAGCTAGCGTCGTTGATCCTGAGAAGAATGCTACTACTGCTGATGAGGCTGAGGTTGAGTCCCTCTTTGATCTAGAGGCGGCTCTTCGTGGTGGCCTTGATCGTGAGAAGGAGGCGGGTATCAAGTCTAAGCATATTGGTGTTTACTGGGATGATTTGACTGTCAAGGGCTTTGGTGGCATGTCCAACTTTGTGCCTACTTTCCCTGATGCTTTTGTTGGATTCTTCGATGTTGTCAGCCCGGTCATCAACATGCTCGGTCTCGGACCGAAGCCACCCCAGGTTGCACTCCTTGATAAATTCAGGGGTGTGTGTAAGCCTGGTGAGATGGTTCTCGTTCTGGGAAAGCCTGGTTCCGGATGTACGACTTTCCTCAAGACCATCGCCAACCAGACCTATGGCTACACCGCGGTGGAGGGTGATGTTCTCTACGGACCCTGGTCAAACACCGACTTCGCGTCCCGATTTAGAGGAGAAGCCATGTACAACGCAGAAGACGATCTCCATCATCCTACTCTCACGGTTGAGCAGACCCTTGGCTTTGCTATTGATACCAAGATGCCCAAGAAGCGACCTGGAAACATGTCCAAGGAGGAATTCAAAGAGAGCATCATCAGCATGCTTCTCAAGATGTTTAACATCGAGCACACTCGCCACACAATCGTCGGAGACCACTTCGTTCGTGGTGTGTCCGGTGGAGAGAGAAAGCGAGTTAGTATCGCGGAGGGTATGATCACCAACGCTGCCGTCCTGTCATGGGATAACAGTACCCGTGGTCTTGACGCTAGTACCGCCCTGGATTTTGCCAAGTCTCTCCGCATTCAGACAAACCTGTACAAGACGACTACTTTCGTCTCTCTGTACCAGGCTTCTGAGAACATCTACAACCTTTTCGATAAGGTCTTGGTCATCGATGGCGGAAAGCAGGTCTACTTCGGTCCTGCTGCTTCTGCTCGCAGCTATTTCGAGGGTCTTGGATTTGCTCCTCGTCCTCGTCAGACCAGTGCTGACTACCTGACTGGTTGTACCGATGATTGGGAGAGGGAGTACGCTCCTGGTCGATCTGAGGAGAATGCTCCTCACAACCCTGAGACTTTGGCCGAGGCTTTCAAGAAGTCTGATGCGTTCAAGTCTCTTGACGCTGAGATGGCTGAGTACAAGGCTTCTCTCGAGCACGAGACTGACACTCACAACGACTTCCAAATCGCGGTCAAGGAGAGCAAGCGTGGTACTTCCAAGCGCTCCGTCTACAGCACAGGTTTCCACATCCAAGTCTGGTCCCTGATGAAGCGTCAGTTCACTCTCAAGCTTCAGGATCGCTTCAACCTCTTCTTCGGTTGGTTCCGCAGCATCGTCATCGCCATCGTTCTCGGAACCCTGTATCTCGACCTCGGCAAGACCTCCGCCAGCGCCTTCTCCAAGGGTGGCCTTCTCTTCATCGCACTCCTGTTCAACGCCTTCCAAGCCTTCTCCGAGCTGGGTGGTACCATGACAGGTCGCTCCATCGTCAACAAGCACAAGGCCTACGCCTTCCACAGACCGTCGGCCCTGTGGATTGCGCAGATCTTTGTGGATCAGGTTTTCGCTGCTAGTCAGATTCTGCTGTTCTGCATTATCGTGTACTTCATGACCAACCTTGTTCGTGACGCTGGTGCTTTCTTCACTTTCTTCTTGATGATTCTGAGCGGTAATATTGGAATGACTCTGTTCTTCCGTATTATTGGTTGTGTTTCTCCTGATTTTGATTACGCAATCAAGTTTGCTGTTATTGTAAGTTCCTTCTTCTTTTATTTGCACGTTTCTCCCATGTGTTGGACGGACGGGAAGTGGGGCATGCAACGGTGGCGCCATAACCTTAAGTCTAAACTTAGACCACTACTCATGATACGCTTCACATCTTGTGATGATCTCGTCTAAACAATCGCTAACAGTTTCGTCTAGGTCATCACTCTCTTCGTTGTCACATCAGGATATATCATCCAGTATGCTCAGGAACAAGTCTGGCTCCGATGGATCTTCTGGATCAACATCCTCGGTCTCAGCTTCAGTTCCATGATGATGAACGAGTTCCAGAGAATCGACATGGAGTGTACAGCCGACAGCTTGATCCCCTCCGGACCCGAGTACACCGACATCGACTACCAGGTCTGCACTCTCGCCGGCTCCAAGGCCGGAACCACCCTCGTTTCCGGTACCGACTACGTCGCTCAGGGCTTCTCCTACTACTCCGGTGATCTCTGGCGAAACTGGGGTATCGTCCTCGCTCTTATCATCTTCTTCCTCTTCCTTAACGTCGCACTTGGTGAACTCGTCAACTTCGGCATGGGCGGTAACGCTGCTACCATCTTCGCCAAGCCTAACAAGGAGCGCAAGGCTTTGAACGAGAAGCTTAACTCTAAGCGCGATGCTCGCCGCAAGGACAGGTCCAACGAGGAGGGTTCTGAGATCAACATCAAGTCTGAGAGCGTCCTTACCTGGGAGAACCTCAACTACGATGTTCCCGTTCCTGGTGGCACCCGTCGTCTTTTGAACAATGTCTTTGGTTACGTTCGTCCTGGTGAGCTTACTGCTCTTATGGGTGCCTCCGGCGCTGGAAAGACTACTCTTCTCGACGTCCTCGCTGCCCGAAAGAACATTGGTGTTATCCACGGTGATATCCTCGTCGATGCTATTGCCCCTGGCAAGGAGTTCCAACGATCTACTTCATATGCTGAACAGCTTGATGTCCATGAACCTACCCAGACTGTCCGCGAAGCTTTCCGATTCTCTGCTGAGCTTCGTCAACCTTACCACGTGCCCATGGAAGAGCGCTACGCCTACGTCGAGGAGATCATCTCCCTCCTCGAAATGGAGTCCATCGCCGACGCCATCATCGGAACCCCTGAATTCGGTCTTACCGTCGAACAGCGCAAGCGTGTCACAATCGGTGTCGAGCTCGCCGCCAAGCCCGAACTGATGCTGTTCCTCGACGAGCCCACCTCCGGTCTCGATAGTCAAAGCGCCTTCAACATCGTCCGATTCCTCAAGAAGCTCGCAGCCTCAGGCCAAGCTATCCTGTGCACAATCCACCAGCCCAACGCCGCCCTTTTCGAGAACTTCGACCGTCTTCTCCTTCTCCAGCGCGGAGGTCGCACTGTTTACTTTGGCGACATCGGCAAGGACGCTCACGTTCTGCGAAGCTATCTCGAGTCTCATGGCGCCGTTGCTAAGCCTACTGACAACATTGCCGAGTTCATGCTTGAGGCCATTGGTGCTGGCAGTGCTCCTCGTGTTGGAAACCGTGATTGGGCTGATATTTGGGATGATAGCGCTGAGTTTAATGAAGTCAAGGAGACTATCATTCGTCTTAAGCGTGAGCGACAGGATGTGGGTGGTGGTGCTAACAAGTCCTCTGATCTGGAGAAGGAGTACGCTTCACCGTTCACCCATCAGATGAAGACTGTTTGCACTCGCATGTTCCGATCATACTGGCGATCTCCCAACTATCTCTTCACACGTATCTTCAGTCACGTTGCTGTTGCGCTGATCACCGGTCTCATGTATCTCAACCTCGACAACTCCCGCTCATCTCTCCAGAACCGAGTCTTCGTCATTTTCCAGGTCACTGTACTTCCTGCGCTGATTATTACACAAGTCGAGGTCATGTACCACATCAAGCGAGCTCTGTTCTTCAGAGAACAGTCCTCCAAAATGTACTCACCCTTTGTGTTTACCTCAAGTGTCGTTCTGGCCGAGATGCCCTACTCGATTCTCTGCGCTGTTGCATTCTTCCTTCCTCTTTACTTCATGCCTGGATTCCAGACTGAGTCCTCCAGAGCTGGTTACCAGTTCCTGATGGTTCTCATCACTGAAATCTTTGCTGTCACGCTTGGTCAAGGTCTCGCATCTATCACACCTTCTCCCTACATTTCCGCACAATTGTAAGTAACTGCTCTAAGTTTCTGCCCTAAATCTCCGCCCTGTGTCCCAATAGAGCTCTGCTGACAAAGGTTTCCAGCGATCCCTTCATTATCATCATCTTCGCCTTGTTCTGCGGTGTCACGATCCCTCCACCACAGATGCCGGGCTTCTGGAAGGCTTGGCTCTTCCAGTTAGACCCATTCACGCGCCTTATTAGTGGCATGGTAACGACTGCTCTTCATGGTGTTGAGGTCGTGTGCAAGCAGGGTGAGTTGAACGCGTTCAGCGCGCCTCCAAACATGACCTGCGGCGAGTATATGGAGCCCTTCTTCGAGCGCGGAGGATCAGGATATCTCGTTTCAAACAGCACTCAAGACTGTGAATACTGTGCCTACAAGGTCGGAGACGAGTTTTATAGCACTTTCGGCATGTCTTTTGACTATCGTTGGAGAGATCTTGGAATCTTCCTTTGCTTCATTGGAAGCAACTTGATCATCCTCATGACAGCGGTAAGTAACTCACAACCAATGGAAAAAGATATCTTACTAATCAATACCCCAGACTCGATTCCTCAACTTCAACCGCCGTTAAAGGCAAGCAATAATGTTGTTAAACAGACATGCAGCGCATGAGGATATGGTGGGAACCAATGAGAGTAATGGAATAAAAGTGGGACTCTGAGGAGCGACGCATAGATGGATGGATATACGTGCTACGAGTCGTTTGCATATAGAAACAAAGTACAGGTTACCTTAATTAATAGACATTACAATGATATCTTTGTCTTTCTGTCTTCTGTCGTGAGTGAAGTACCAGAGTCGACGTATACCGGGCATGTCGCGATTGGTGGCCAACCCAAGACGTTATGCTTTAGGAAGTCTTACGAAAGATTAGGATAAGGACTTTAGATGAGATTTGGTAAATTGTGACAATTGCTTCATTAAATATTTCCTAAAACTTAGATAACCCTACGGTTGAGCTGCAGATCCATGGGTCAAGTTGTTGAAAACTCTGATCAGGATTTGAGGTAACAGCGTAGGAATGAAAGCGAAGGCATCAACCTTCAACTTTTTGTTCTCATCAACACCACGCTATGCAACAACACACCCAATAACCTCAAACCTAAATACTTTTCGCTTTGTGTTTAACTTTTTTTTTTTACATTCATCCATCTAAGCCTTTCCAGGCCAGATCTCCTTGGCAACGTCGTTGACAAGCTTGAGCTTGTCAAACATCTTGGCCTCAGTCATACCCTCAGCGCCAACAGCGACACTAGCGAAGCCGCACTGGGGGCTGATGCCGACGTTCTCGAGGGCCTCCTCAAGGCTGCGGCCTTGGCCGTCGGCGATGATTTTGGCGGCGTCGAGGACTCGGTGCTTGATGACCTGGGCATCCTCGAGCTCGGGCTCCTTGGTGGTGATGACGCCGAGGACGACGTTCTTGTGCTTGGGGAGGAAGCGGAGGGGCTCGAAACCGCCGGAGCGGGGGTTGTCGTACTCGAGGAAGAAGGTGTCGTAGTTGAGGGTTGTGAAGAACTTCTCGGCGATCTTTTCATAGGAACCCTCGCTGAAGTGCATGGACTTGGAGAAGTTGCCTGACTAGTTAGTGATTGACTAGATGATACGGACTGGGATCTTACCTCTGCAGACGTGGAGACCAACGTGAAGACCCTCAGGTCGGTCGGCAATGGCGTCGTTGTGAGCCTTCAGGTAAGTGTCGAACAGCTTGTCGGGATCAACACCCTCATCCCTCAAAGACTGAAGCATCTCATCGGAGCAAAAGTAGGCGAGAGTAGGGTCGTCGATCTGGATGTTGCGCACACCCTCATCGTACAGGGTCTTGAACTCCTGACGGTAAGCCTTGGCAAGATCCGCAAAGAAGTCCTCATCATTGGAGTAAGCCTCAGGGGTGTAGCACTTGCCAGAGGCAAGTCGCAAGTGGAAGTAGCAAGGAGGAGGCATGGTGAACTTGCACTCAGCCCACTGCTCCTTAGGAACACACTCGCGAAGCATCTTCCAGTTCTCGAGGTAAGGGCTCTGCTTGTACTCAATCTTGCCCTCGCAGAGAGCAGCCATGGGGTACTGCTTACCAGCCTTCTTGAGCGCAGCGATAGGCGGCGCAGAAAGGCGCACGACATCCCAAGGAACGGGCTCTACCTCGCGGAAACCACCCAGACGCTCAAAGAAGCCGGAGAAGTAGTACTTGCGATCGAACTCGCCGGAGGAAATAGCGCGAACGCCATGCTCCTGCTGCTTCTTGACGATATCGGCGATAGCAGCCTTTTGCGTGGCGACGAGCTGATCAGCTGAAACCTCGCCAGCATCGGCCTGCTGTTGAGTACGCGATAGCGACTCTGGTCGGATCAGAGAGCCGATGTGGTCAGCGTGGAAGGGGAGCTTTGAGACGGACATTTTTGCGAGAGATTGAGAAGCAATTGAGCGCCATCATGGCAGCTGCGTCGCCTTCTTTTTGAGTCTTTTTATCATGGGCATGATGACATGGGAGTTTCTCCTCCGAAAGTGAAGGGTCCAATGAATTATCCAATGACGGAGAGGATGAGTCTCCATTGACCCCTCCCCCTCTGTTGATCTTCGGCTGCTGAACACGGCTGTTGAGAATGAGGGGCAGACGGGCTTTAATTTTATCCATTGTCATTGTCATGATCCATCATGAGTCTTATCAGTGGACATGATCTGAGTTATCGTCGTTTCGATATCGCAATTGGGTTATCTAAGCACTTGGTCAATTGGGATTTGGTGGAATCTGGGGATATTCCCAGCTACCTACAAAACAGCCATGATGAGGGACCCCGCCATGGTTGGTAGAGCTTCAAGTCAATTCTTTCAGGGTCCAAGTTCTGTTGGTCGAGAAGGAAAAAGTAAAGAGGACAGCTCAGACCGAATCGTTCAAGGGTCGCTTTCAGGGTCGAATTGATGATGCTTACATCTCGGTTTTGCTGTTGACAGGACTTGTTATGATCCAAATCCAACAGGGGCAACAATCCTTTTCAAATCCCCAGGAACGACAACACCTAAGCAACGAATTCGAGGGCAAAGCCTCCTGTCTTGCCCCAAGCATGCATTCACGTGCATGGACCTTGATCAGCGGTAAGAAAAGAGTTAGACCCTCTCAAGTAAGGGAGGAAGTTTCTTGGTCTCACCCTCCCATAAGACATGAAGAGATCCTCCCTTCACTTGTCTTGGCACAATCGTGAGGTCAAAATAAAGCAATGTCTTAGCTGTCGCATAGCTAATTTACTAACAAGCCATCCAAGTGAGAGGCTTGCATAAGGCGACAAATGAGATTGTGTGGTGGCATTACAAGCGATGCAGAGGAGATTGGTGGCTCGTTGGCGTTCTCACGATTGAGGCTCAATGGAAGGTCCGAGAACGGCATTCATCCTGTTGGGATCAGCCACAGGTGCAACATATCTGCTGCTTATAGGGATCGTCAGGCACACAAAGCATATCGTGGAGATAGACATGCCTCTTGTGCAACAGCGGCGTAGTCCCAACCCTTTCATGCCTTGCATGAGACTTTGGACCACGCACTGCGAGAATAACGGCTTGGCACGGCAGGATCTGGGCCGGACAGAGGGGGATTATGACTCGGCAGGATAATTACAGCCTCGAGGAGGAATTGAGGGCTACGGGATATCCTCATCCTGGCGTCACTGTTTGTGGTCCCTTGTTGCGAGTCGGGGACTATTCTGTTAGTGGCATCAACTTGAAGGGTTGCAAAGTACAAGCCAAGTGGATGCTACAGTTGACGTGATGGCTGCCATGTCTAGTTCGGAGCTAGTTCATCAAGCTATCGTGAGTGAGCACAGACAATGGATCTTGTTTATTTTGATCGATATGCAAGATGTGTCAAGCTTTGACAAGTTTTGGCTTCGGGTCAAGCTTCCTTGGGTTCGAGGGAGTTTATGACAATCTTCTATTTTCGAATGGGAATTGCCAAGAAAAACAGGATTGTAAATAGGCATTTTCTACATGGGCTGTTTATGAGCAATCAAATGATTGAATTTCGGTGGGAAACTGGAATTCTATTTTGTGTTGGGGTTTGTGTTGTAAAATCGATATTGCAATTGCAGACGGTTGGTCATACCACAACGTAACATATACCCTTCAGGTTTGAGTAGGAGAATACGTCCTCTTCTCGTCACTGTCAATATGCACTCTATAATTACAAAGAACTTGCTATACACAAATCAACATCGTGAGCTTTCCTTGGTGGTGACCTCGAAATTACCCTGCAGCTGTCAGTGAGACCCACATTAAGCCCCTGCTGAAGCCCAGTGAGGCCCCGCAAAATCCTTCGGCCCGCATAACACCGTCAAGAGCTATCGACCTCAGTGTCTCAGTATCTCATACCATCCAATGCATCCATCTTTCAGCTCTCCCTTCGTAGGACCAACCTTTCACCTCTGTCCATGACCGCAACTTCCCTCTTGTGGATCGCACCTCAGCTGCCCGCCTCGAGTATGCGCTGTTCTGTTTTGTCTCTGTGATGCGATGCGATAAGCAAGTCTCTCGAAATGCTATGGCTCTATGCAAGAGAGCTTCCCCCGGATTAGACTAAAGAATGCTTTCGTCTGAACCAAGGGAGGGGACCCAACAACGGTTTCAGCCCATCGCCGATCTTCCCGCCGCTGAAAACGCAAGAAATTAGTGATACTCAAGTGAGTATAGTCAGGACAGTGGTGCTTTCGTCGAAGCCACGAAACATCCCCAAGATACCGTCTGCTATTCTTGGTGACCAATGACGTACAGTCTTGACTTCTGGAGATTAAACCCTCTTTCACATATCTCAGGATAAGGGACTTCTGGAAGAGTGTTTCTTACACGCAATGGACGCACTCAGGAATGGGAGCGGCGCATGCGGAGAGATTATCCTTGGCGATCAAGTCGATATGCCGATACACCGCTCGTTATCTTTGCAGAGACAAGAACAAGCCTTGTGAGGAATCTCATGCTGGATTCGGTATTCGAAGCATGAAGCTAGAGCTCTTTCTCCTTTGAGGGATGCTCAACAAGAATCTGCCAAGAAGCTGCGCTCCTTTCGGTCTCGGAGATAGTGTCTCAGTGATCAGTTCTTGGCTCTCTCTTGTCGGTAAAGGGTCTCCTCCATCAGCATGTGAGCTCGACAGTATCTGAAATCAAGCTTATCTGGAATTTAGCGTAATCTTAGTATCCGAGTACCAGCACGCAGCTCCTCGTAAGGCGGGGATTTTCGGCAGCAACACACTCACATAGTCAATACCAACATCCTCCCTCGAACGTGGAGTGAGACATGTCAAGTCAGGGGCACTACATTCTTTGCTTGTCGGACCACAACGCCATGTCTCAACACTCGACTTTGCTTGCGTTGGGCTCGATGCATTCGTCGAGATCACACTACGGGACTATCGGCGCGGGCTTAGTCTGTGATTCCCAAAGGGACACCATACAATCTCGGCCTTCAATATGGGAGCCAATCTTGTATAAAGAGAGGCCTTGGTTCCGACCGAATATCAATTTCTTTCCTCTCCTCATCAAGCAATTCAAACACCCTCGATCCTTTCGCTTACTCTTCCGAGAGCTGTTTCCAGTCGTTACCCACACAGTCATTCGCTCATAAGAACTTTACCATCAACAAGATGCGTTACACCGAGATCATCGCCCTGGCCATGGGCAACGTGGCCGCTGCCCAGTTCACCACGGGCCGCTTCAGCAACGACACCACCACCACCGAGGCTCAGACTGAGACCGGTACCATCACTGGCACCGCTACCTCCACCGCCACTGGCGCTGCTGGTGGCATTGGCAACCCCGATGGCTTCAACTTCCTCGGCTGCTTCTCTTCCGAGAACGGTTTCCCCGGCTTCACTCAGGCTTACTCCAGCGAGGAGAACGACTCTGAGCGCTGTGCTGATTCTTGCTTGGGCTCCAACTTCTTCGGTCTTTACGACAACAGCTGCTACTGTGGTAGCGAGCTTGACCTCGAGACCTCGCCTGCCGTTGGCACTGACCAGTGTGACATCGTCTGCCCTGGTAACGATGACGAGAACTGTGGTGGTCTTACTGGCGATGCTCTCATGCGCCGACAGGTCTCCATCAACGTTCTCCTGTCCATCTACATCGCCAACGGTGTGAACCCCGGTGACACTGAGACCATCACCAACACCGACTTCGTCACCGAGACTCTCCCTGTCCGCACCACCACTGCCACCGTCACCGTCACCGACGACGGCAAGACTGCCACCAAGACTGTCACCCAGATCCTCCCCGTCATCCCCACCGATGTCATCATCATCTGCTACGGTAACTACTGTGCTCCTCAGACTCACTGCCCCACCTGCACCAAGTGGCAGGTTGTCTGTAACGATGGCCTCTGCCACCCTGAGGAGTGCTATGACGACACCTGGAACAAGCTCAAGATCTGCAACGACGGTCACTGCTACTACGCCGACTACAAGGACGAGGAGTGCAACCAGCGCATCGTCTGCTACGGATCTGAGTGCCAGCGTGACCAGCACTACTCTGTCGACTACGCTCGCAAGTTCGTCTGCGATGTCGATGAGGACCGTTACTACTTCGATGACTGCAAGGATGACTGCTACACCTACAACAAGTGCAGCAACGGCGAGTGCGAGCCCGTCCACCCTCCTGTCCACCCC